>VXBX01005116.1:0-26343 GCA_013400415.1 Scytalopus superciliaris
CTGGGGAGAGGGGGCGGCACTGGCGGCGGGGCCTCGGCCGGAGCCGGCGCCGGAGAGCAGGACCAGCCTGTGCTCAGGGCCGGGCCGGGCCCTGTGCTTTGGGAAATGGCGCAGTCAAGCAGCTTGGCAGCCTGGAGTGGGATCAAACCGCAAAGGAGATGTGCACAATTGGAGAAAATACCTGTAATTCTCAGGGGGACATTTAATGAAGAGAATTAAAGTACTTTGGGAGGGTGAAATGAGGCAGAGAAATCCATGTGGTTTGTCACCTGCACCAGGGAGAAAAGCAATTGGAGCCGTGGGTTTTTACACACTTAGCAATGTCAGGCACTTGTGAAAATTACTTAATTATTCTTTAGTTATATTAACTGATGTAATTATTGCCAGTACTAACACAAGTACCCTTTCTGTGGTGCAGGATATAAATGCCTGCTCCCTGTATCTTAGAGACAGCCGACAGTACTTTGGATCGGGGACATTTTGTTGGCCTCTGCTGAAAAAAGGAAAATATTCCTGTAGAGTAAGGAGGAGAGGAGCTGGAGTGGCAAGTATGAAGAATATGACCTAGAAAATGGTATGGCTAGAAATTAATTTTATAAGTCAAGAAATGAGCAAGGTAAAGTCTGGGTATATGAAAAAATCTTGTCAAGTGACAGTAAGTTTCATTGATATACAGAGGGTTGTAACACCAGCGCCAGAACTGTTTAATTTCAAGTTGAAAGGATTTGGAGTTAATATTAAGGAAATACTTGAGTGAGAAAACTTGTACAGTAAGAGTATCTCTAATGTTGCAGGATCTCCTTTAACCTGTGCTTCCAAGCATCTGTTGTAGACAAACATCTCTCAAGGACTGTGTAGATATGGAACATATCACATGCACTTCTATAGAAAAATTCCAAGTCTGTCAATTACTTTCTTACAACTGAAACTGTGATGAGCATCATGTCTATTTTTATGTTTACGTTTCATAGTTACTGATCCTGCTGTAAAGTCTGAGAAAGTATATATGTCCCACTTTGCCTCATAATAGCCAAGAAAATTGTGTAGACATACTAATACAAAATCATAGAATCTCAGAGTGGTTTGGGTTGGAAGGGACCTTAAAGACCATCCCATTCCACCTCCTGCCATGGGCAGGGACACCTTCCACCAGCCCAGGTTGCTCCAAGGCCCATCCAGCCTGGCCTTGGACACTCCCAGGGATGGGGCAGCCACAGCTTCTCTGCCCAACCTGTGCCAGGGCCTGCCCACCCTCAAAAAGAAGGATTTCTTCCTAATATCTCATCTAAACCTACTCTCTGTCAGTTTGAAGCCATTCCCCCTTGTTCGGTCACTACAATGCCTGATGAAGAGTCCTTCTCTGGCTTCCTTGTATCTTAATTTCTAATATCTGAAATATGACTTTTCTCTAATAAAAGCTTTCTTTCCAGTTGTAAGGAGTTCTCATTTTAAAGTTATGTTTATTTGCCTGAACATCACATTATTTTGGGGCATGCATCTTAAGGGATATTAAAACATTGATTTTTCCAAATTGTTAAATGAATTATTTGCTCTTAACTTAAGAAACACTGTAAACACTCTTTAAGAAGGAGAACTCGTGTTATTTTTATGGGTCTATTAGGATATTTTTTTTCAGTGTTCTTTGTCTCTCTAATGGTGCAATATGAACTACAGTGATGTTCCAGCTTAAAGAAAGTGCATCACAAATACAAAGAATATACAGAAAAAAACCCCAGCATTATCAGGTTTTGTTTGATGCTGAATTAACAGTAATAGTCAGTTGGGAAGGCCATAAATTATGATAAATTGCCAGGATCCAAATAACATACCCGGGGAGGGAAAGCAAAGATTCCTTCCTCTGGGATACCTGTTGCCATACCTAGATGATGCTAGCCTTTGGCATTGATGCCATGGGGCTGGGCTGCCTGGCAGCTGCCAAGTGCTGACTGACCCCGGAGGAAACACAGCTCCAAAGTGGCTGTAAAGGACCATCCCAGAAAGTTTACAATAGATACAGTGCCTGTGTTCCAACAGAACACACGTCTCAGACCTGTGAACTGCACTAGAGGGGCATCTGCACCTCCTGATCTGACCATTCTAGTTACACAGTACTTTGAAAATATTATGTACTAAAGGAAAAAACTTCTTGACAAAGAGGCTGAGGAAGTAGAATTAAACTTAAGAGTTGAATTCGCCATGAATTTACCAATGAACCTGCTGTACATCCAGGAAAAGGGTGTACATAGATGTACTTCCCTTCTTTTTTCAATTTCTACAGACATTAATTCTCTTGAATTCAGTGTTTCTACACAGATAGGACTGAGGACATCATACACACATTAGGGCACTAAGGGGTGAAACTCAGACTTAGCAGTGCAGTCGAGACACAGCTCTGCTCTGAGATCTTGCACCCTGTGAGATATGGGCTGCCTGGAGGCATTCTCAGGGACTAAGGGCACTTTAAGGGATCTGAGGGACTGATTTGGGAGGAATGCAGTGCCTGTGTTGCTCAGCTAAGCAGTGATGAAGTGAAGTTGGCACTACATCTTGAGCTGCAGCACATTTAGGAGACATTTTCTCAGGTTGTGATCCTGATGGAGATGTAAAAAATTGTCCCCTCCTCCTTTGGACAAGGCGTTCACTTCTCCTTTGGGATAAAGTCAGATATTTCCAAGGACTTTTGACAAGTCACATGGAGAGAAAGGTCTGTCCCAGATAGACTTTAGTGGAGTGGGTAGGAAATATTCTCAGGACAGGAGATGTAAGCACTGTTAGAATTCCCAGCTGCTACTCTCTGACAAGGGCCTTGGCACCTTGGCTGTGGGCTGTCATGACAATGTCATTGTGTCCTGCTGGAGCTGTTCTGCTTTACACACCTGACTTGCCCTTCAGGAGGAGCAGGGATGTGTATTCTTCCCTTGGCATCTGAGATGGATGCAGAGAGCAATCAAAGAAATGTTTAGCCTGACCACCAAGGAAATCTATCTGTTAATGTTACATGGAAAGCTGTGGTGGAGTCTCTGAAGTGACAGGAAAGTTCCTTGAAAATACGATACTTGTGGTATAAATCTGTCCTAATGAGTAACTGTAGCACCATCTGCCTTGCCCCTGGGAGATCTCTTTGCAGTTTAATCACTATTTTTGCTTCCTCAAATATATGGCTTCATATGCAAATTTGGTTGAAGTGCAAAAGCCATGTGTATTTGTCAAAGATAATAACAAAGGGAATTTAACTGCATATTTGGATGTATGGGTTAGTGTCACTCAGTGGAGGGCCACAGTAACATGCCATATATTCAGAGAACACTTCATGGGTTCAAAAAGTGCCTGAACAAATTCATCAATTAAAAATCACCATGAGCTGTTAAATACCCAGACATTGCATTTTGCTCAGGGCCTCCATAAATACAAATTACTGGGAGCTGGGAGAGTTTTGGAGAAGTGCCATTCTATCTTGGTCCTCCTTTCTGGGCATCACTTTCAAAGACAGAGTTGGGCTACGTGGACTTTTGATCTCACAAGTACATCCTATTTTAGGTTATGATAAAGTTTCCTGCAGGGGTTACTACTATGCTCCTTCCTTACTATCTTTTCATCCCCCCTCCTGCCTCCTCTTACAGTTACTTGCTGCTTCAATTATCTTTTTCCACCCAGCTGTCTGCCAGCCTGCCCACCCCACTCACTTGCTCTGTAACAGGAGCCCCTCGGCTACTTTGGTGGGGGATTGAAAGGGCATCCCAAGCATCATCTCCTTGGATGAATCTCCTGCCCTGATCTCTTCTGCTGGTGTTGGCTGTGGACATAAGGAGGAGTGTGAGTAACGTGCACCTGTGGTGCACATTTGAAATCTGCCCATCCTCTAATCCCAGATTATGCAGATTATTTACCTCTCATGTTCAGTTAACTTATTCTGAGGACTTCCAAGTATACCACTCTGTGGAAAGCTGCTTAGAAACAAATTTATCATTTCAGTTCCCCCTAGGACAGGAGAAGTCACTTTCCTTGACATGTAGTGAAAGTAAATCACAGCTGTATTAAGATCTGCAGAAATTAATTTCTGAATAGAGCAGAAAGGGCAGGAGACAGCAAGGCCAGTACAGCCCCTCCATGGCCAGCCTGTGATGTCTGCTTGTCTTCACAGGTGCTCACATTTAGACCCAGAAATTCTTGTTTACATTTGCCATTGTAAAGAATAGATCGCCCACACTGCTTCTCAACCTGCAGCTTTTAAGTGTCATTAATTATGGTGCCTGGAAAATTATATATTACTTCCAGCAATTCCCTCAGCGCATTCATTCTGCCACATTTATCAGAAATGTTAGTGTAATGGCAAATTTCCCAACCCCATCTCACACCAAAATTACGGCCTGAGTATGTTCTGCACATAACATTGAAAGCACACACCTTAATGGAGCAACACTGAATTGATAAATAACGCTTTAACATGGAAAATGTGCTCTTACCATCTCCAGGGCTCACTGTGTAGCCACATCCTAGCAGAAGTACAGGGATGAGCAGTGTTGCTACAGAGTATTGTTGTGACATTTCTGCTTGCCCTGTGCTAACGCTCCTGGCAGCTCTCATTTTACACAAAGGCAGCAGAAAAGCTGCTGCAGCAGAGGCTGAGTGTTCCCTATCAGACTGTCCATCACAGGTTGCAGAGCAAACTGATCTCTCTAGGCAGGCCCTACCCTAATGACAGCATGGCCAACAGCACTTGAGAGCTGAAAACCCTGCAAGGATATGAGATCCTTTTTTTTTTTTTTTTTTTGGTGGGAGTGAAATCATGAGCAAGTCAAGGAACTTCAGACTCCTTCCTACATCATTGCTCTCTCTGGAAGAGTCAAAAGTGTAGTTCTAAATCACATGATTTTTGTATCTTGCAGGAAAGGGTCTGTCACTATCCCGGCCTCAGCTGTTTTGGGGTGATGGTGTTCATTTTTTTTTTACCTCAAAATTGCTGTATGTTAATGTACTGACTCTAAAGTTGAAATGTTGACATATATTTTGGGGAGATACTACTTCACTCTGTAAGAGTTACAGAGTCTGGCAAGAAAAAGCATTAGATCAGAAAGTGATCTTCCATAGCTAAGTCTCACATTGTCATACATGTTTTTAAGGCAGAATCAAGGCGCTGAACAAAATACTTTTTTTTTTAACCCCTAGAATATAAGGACATTGATAGTAAATAGTCATTTCCCTGCAGAAGTGAATTTAGGCAATCTATGCCAAAACAACATCCTTTTTTGAAAGGTTCCTGTGAATACTAACTGATGAGTAGGGGAAAGACTTGGCAATGACCGTCCTTCACTATTCTGGACATAATACCAAACAGTTTAGCAGACACAGGGAAAGTGAAAGAGATGAAGGTGTTGTCTCAGCACCCTAAATATAAAGAGCCCACAGAAATAAAAGCAGGAAAAGAAATTAGAACAATTATTCCTCCAATTAGATAATTTCTTCTCTGCTGCCTGTACTCTCAGAAATGTGAAGCTGTTCTGAGGTCTCCATTTGAGTTGGAAAAAACCTATAAAGTCATTCTGTTCAACTATTATCCCAGTACTGCCAAGTCTGCCACTAAACCATGTTCCCATACATCTTTTAAAATCCTCCAGGAATGGGCACTCCTCCCCTTCCCTGGACAGCCTGTTCAAGGGATTGGAAATCCTTTCAGTAGAGACATTTTCCCAATATCCAATCTAAAGCTCTCCTGGCACAACTTAAGGCCATTCCTTGTTCCCTGGGAGCAGAGCCTGCCCCCCCCCGGCTTCCCCCTCCTGGCAGGGACTTGCAGAGCCAGAAGGTCCCCCCTGAGCCTCCTTTTCTCCAGGCTGAGCCCCCCCNGCTCCGTTCCCTTCCCTGCACACACTCCAGCCCCTTGATGCCTTTCTTGTCTGAGGGGCCCAGAAGTGACCCAAGGATCTGAGGTGCAGCCCAGAGATTTTTGTTGTCCAAGTGTCCAAATGCCCAGGATTTTTAAATCCGTGAAAGGAAATTTCTCAAATTAGTTTGCCTCTGAATATGAAGATGCCTCCTTGAACTTTACTTGTCAGTTCCCACATGCTCTAACTGGGCTTGCTTTGTTTGTTTCTCTCTGGGCAAAAAAGAAGACCAATGGGCCTGAAGTGGAAGCCAGACACTTGCATCCATCATTCTTTTTCTGGTATTGCAACTGGACAGGAGGTCCTGGTCAGCTTGGTCCAGGGTAGAAGGAGGACCTAAGTGGTTGATTCTGTGAGAATGACATGGAGATACTAGTCCTGCACTTTCTTTCTAACTAGACAGGTAATAAGGCTGCTGCTGGTACTCTAAGGAGCAGAACAGAGAGTGGGGTTTCCATGGGGCCACAAACTAAGAGCATTGATAGTGCTCCACTTTCATACTTGGCCTGTGTTCTCTTTCTCCCCAGAGCTCCCCAGCTCACACTCACTGAGCATAATGGAAGGGAAATCACATCATAGGGACTTACAGAAAGTGGAGTGGTATCTGTTTTCAGCATGTCTGGATGTCATCACACCAACACTTTGCCCACACCTTATGTCTATGCAGGACCATCTTTATCCAGGGATTTATCTCATTCTTCCTCTTCTGACTGTGCTGTTGTCTGCTTCTAGTCCCAGTGGACTCCAGACCCTGTGGGGATGGAAACAGAAGTGGCTCATCCCATTCCACCTCCCCCCAGCCCAGGTTGCTCCAAGCCCCATCCAACCTGGCCTTGGACTCTCCCAGGGCTGGGGCAGCCACAGCTTCTCTGGGCACCCTGTGCCAGGGCCTGCCCCCCCTCACAGGGAGGAATTTCTTCCTGATACCTGATCTAAACCTACTTTCTGTCAGTGTGAAGTCCCTTGTCCTGTCACTCCAGGCCCTTGTAAATACAAGTCTCTTTCCGTCTTTCCTGTAAGCTCCCTCCAGGTTCTGGAAGGCCACAGCGAAGTCACCCTGGAGCCTTCCCTTCTCCAGGCTGAACACCCCCAACTCTCCCAGCCTTCCCTTCCAGCAGAGCTGCTCCATTCTCTGACCATCCTGGTGCCTCCTCTGGCCTCGCTCCAGCAGCTCCATGTCCTTCCTGTGCCGCCCCCAGGGCTGGGGCAGCTCTGCAGGGGGGTCTCACCGGGGGGGGGCAGAGGGGCAGAATGCCCCCCAACCTGCTGCCCACGCTGTGGGACCAGCCCAGGGCATGGCGAGTTCTGTGTCCCAGTGCACATTTGTCCAGCACAACCATCACTGCCTTGTAGTTCCCTGGCTTTCTCCATAAGCCCTTTTAATACCATGGGATGTCATTAGTCACCTGACAGTCCTGTGCTATCCAAGTGGATTTTTATGTAGGAGTTTCCACACTATATTTGGAAGCTTCACAACTCCATCTGTAAGTTGCTCTAGATTTTCAGACATCTGTATGTGAGGACTGAGAAGGAAAGAAATCTTTGCAATGAGACTACTAACCTGATGACAAGGGTCTGAAATCAGTTTTGTTATGGGATGAACGCTTAAGCCCAGAAGTCACAGAGGAATAGCTGCAAATGTAGGAATTTTATAAGGAAGAAGGGGAATGTGATTAGAATTATGGAGATAATGTGGAATAGTGTGCACTACTGGAACATGATCGTGGGAGAGTACAGACTGTTTAGGAGGAATAGGCACGGAAAATGAAAAGGATTTATCCTTTCTGTCAAAGTTCTTCTTGTTTGTGCAATGCTCTAGTGTGAGGCTGCAGAACATTCTGTCAGAGATGGGAGGAAAATGAGGGATGTAATGGGGTCTGTCATGGACCACCTGACCAAGAAAAAGTAGTGGAGAAGGATTTCTAAAGCTAGTAGAAAGTCACAAGTCTCCTCTGCCTTGGAGAGGTTTTCAGCCATGAACATCTGCTGTGGGGGCAACAGCACCAGTCAAGCTATGCCAGAAATTCTTAGGCAGTATAATGTCAACATCCCAATGTAAATACTGGGTGGGCAATGCTGAGTGCTGGAAGCAGGGGTGAACTAGTGATAAATATGATTCCAGATGGCAGCTCAGGCTGCAGCAAACACATGATGACTGGATGAAGGATCTAGTGGAAAGCTGGGGAGATAAGCAACAGAATTAGCACTCTAGACTTTGTCAGACTGGAATCCATTGCACTCAGGAAGCTACCATTTAGCACACACTTAGCAGCAGCTGTAAAAGAGAATCTCAGGAGAGGTGGTTAGGGTTTAAAGGAAAATTACGGAGAGCAGAGGAGCAAACTACCTTGTTCTGGAGGAAGACTGGGAATTGGATCTTAGCTAAGCAAACTTTTTGATGAACTAAAACACAAAAGTATACAAGAGGTAGAGGCAAAGACTAGCAACAAAATAGGACTATAAAGCATTGTTTGGGTACTTAGGGACATTGAGTATAACAGTTCTGCATGGATGATGCAGAAGGGAGTTCAGAGAAAATGTATGTTTGCTGCTGAATGTGGGTAACCACCCAGTGAGAGATGATACAGAAAGCACTTGCATGCAGCAACTTTTCTGCATCAGTCTTCATTGGCAAAATCTGTCCCTCAACATCAACATCTTCCAATGGAGTTTGAGAAGGAAAGGGACAACCAGTGGTGAGGAAGTCCTGACCTGCTACTTAGTGAGGCTGTAATTTCTAAGGATAACTGGATGTATTCATATCCATGGGGCTGGTTGTGACTTGACAAAGACTGCTGAAGAAATTCATTCACATAACTGCAAGGGTTATGCTTACCATTGGTGTGAAATGATGACTCCCAGGGAAGGTCTCATATGAGTGGGAAAAAAGACTATTGTTATGCCTATCTTTAAAAAAGGCAGGGAGCAGTACCAGGGAAGCTGTAAGCTGCTCAGTTGCACTTTAGTTATTTGAAAGACCACAGAATGTGTCCTCTTGGTATTTGTCAGGAAAAGTAATCATGCTTGGTCAACCTGTTTGGCTTCTGTGATGAAGTTTCTGTTACCCTTTATCAGTTCTTTTCTGATAATTACCAGGCTTTTGTCCTGGACCTCTACAAAGGTATCATTAAGTGATCTTTAGTCTACTAAAACCGAACTGTGCTGCCCTTTTATTCCTTATTTCTATGTGCTTTATAAACACAATCATATTGAATTTTGGGGGCTATTTTAGCCTTCAACCTATGCTGTATTACATGTATTGTCATAGACCAATTCTTAAAAGAACTTTATTTTCAGCTACATCCACAGCTGCATTCAAATCAGGTAAATCAACACTGCTTTTCTTTCACAGCCTAATTAGTGATTTCATGAAGCGCTCATTGACAGTGAGTACTAGAACCCAAAATAACATTTTCCCATCCTGTGTGGAGTAGTGGGAGCCTCCTCTGGGTGTTATATTAGTTGCTTTAGCAGTCCAGTAGCCCCTCTTATTTGCAGGTGGTATTTCTGTCCTAAGAGCACAGCTGCTAAGAAAGGAGGAGACACTTGGTGAAAGGCCTGATGCGGGAAACTTGAGGAACCTGAATTCCCTGAACAGCATGAGCGTGGAGAAATTTTAATACAGGACTTCAGTGCTGGACATGGCAAGAGCTACAAGGAATTCAGCTTCACAATTTGCACTTCTCTTGAGTGCAGTCTGTTTGGTATGAGGCCAAAAAAGGAAGACAAAGCCATGGTCAGTATATGTTCCTCAGAACTGAACAACTCATCTTTCTCCAAGGATCTGTGAGTGGCAGCTGAACATACAGAAAAATTTGGCAGGTTCCTATTCCTGTATGAACAATTATTTTGTGAAAGTTGCATGATATATCAGACCCTAAATGGTCTACACGTTACTGTATTGACTTGACGAGAATTCAGAATTTCCATACCAGTTCTCTGGTAATGGGCAGCTCTTTTTCCTAATCCATGTGGAAAGATGAGCCTTCTGAGATATTCAACCATCCCCATAACTCATGTAGTGATATCAGGAGTGAGCTCTGGGTTTGGCTTCTAATCTGGGGCCCAAAATGTGCCAGAGCACTCTTGGAAGGGGCTCCTATGGCACAGGAAATCATCTGATGCTGTATACTGCACTGGATCACAGACATTGGTTTTCTGCCCTCTCACCATAATATTCACTGAGGTATTTTAATGATTGAAATTCAAATTACCAGAAGAAGAGTGTGTTTATATCTGAAGGATCTGAAGAAGTTGAAGTTATTAGTGTAGCTCAAGTATTGATGTGGCACTTGGGGACAAGATTCAGAGGTGGACTTGGCAGTGCTGGGGTAATGGTGGGACTGGTCTTTTCCGATCTAAACAATTCTGTGATTTTATGATTCTATGATTGCACCCTTTCATAAAACTAGGCCAGTTAGTCTCGTGGACTACCAGCAAATCTCCTTATCCCACACCATCAGCATTACACAAGACTTCCTGCTACCTCTAATGCTCTGGGCCAGACAGTCCTGTGTTGTTAAGTGTTTCTGGGACTGTGAATGTGTGAATACATTTATTTTGATGGCACTGCACTGCAAGACTGAGGTTTTATCAGAATGCATAGTAGCTGGAACTGTATGCTGAGATGATGAGTGTGATTGTGTGCATGAGCATGGCAGGGTGTGCTGGTTTTTGGGGAGTTGTAAATAGAGAAAGAATATGGGAATATCTGGAACGTCACATTTGACAGAGGGAACTTGTTACTCTTGCAGACAATAAAGGGAGCAAGCATGCATCAATTTCAAGTAAAAAATGAAGGCAGTCAACAGTGAAAAAGGAAAGTATTTTGAGGAATCACTTTTTAAAAGAAATTTGCATAAAGACATATACTATCTATGCATGCACAAGTATATATTTTATGATGTAATATATTTATATTTCATATGTGGTGGTGCATCTCCCTTTCCTTCTCAGGGCTGCTCTACAATCTCAAGGATTCCCAGAAGGCTTTGACATTTGTGTAGTGAGTGTCCCTTGACCCTACCAAGAACCCTTGCATGGCAAAGGTGGGAGCAACACTGTCCATGTCAGGAGTTCCTGTTGTCTGGAGAAGGTGAAGTACAAGAGAGGGAATGATCAGTCATCTGCCGAAAGCTGTGGAGCTTTCCCTACCGGAATCATAGCCCAAGTAGAATACCATTTTTGCTGGAGTTTTGGTAACTTCAGTAGCATTGTTAGTGGAGTTTTGGAAGATTCAGTAGTTACCGACCTGGACTGTGGTCAGGATGGAAATTTCTGAATGAGTAAAACCAAACATCTTGCAATCCTATAAAGAGCCATCCTAAGTGGGGCCATTTGAGCAGTCCTGGACTGCAGCATCTCCCTCTGAGTGGGGCCTCTCAGAGTTCACAAACTCTCCAGTTTGTGAAAATTGCAGGACTGATTTTCAAAAAATTCACCAAAAGCTGATGACACAGCCTGGACCGATATCCCCCGCTCCTCAAGGTCAACCTTTGTGCAAGTGTGGTTTGAATGCTGCCATCTGGGGTTTATAATTAAGTCACTGTTGTAATTGTAGTAAAGCTTATCAAATCACTTTTAAAAATGTTAAATTAGTCAATTACTGAGTGTTCCTAAAACCCTTTAGATATAAACCATTCCTCAGGTCTGGCATTGAGATTGGATCCAGCTGCCCTGGACTCCATCAGGATTTCAGAAAGCAAGGGGGCCCTCTGTGAGCCTCGTGAGTTGCTGAAAGGATCTACCTTATCCTTTGCAGTTATCTCCAGTAGTTGTGCAAATCATTCTAAAGGGATTCTTAGATGATTTCTCTTGTTCTTTGTAGAAGGAATAGAGCAAACCTTGCCATCAAACTTTGTTGTGCTTTTGCAAATTTATATTGAGCCTCCTTTTGCTAATGCTTTTGATGGTGATTGTTTAATCAATCTTAACCACTCCTTTGCAGCATTTGATTCCTCAAAAGTCAGCTCAGAAATCTATTCAAGAACTCCATTTCAAAGTAGAGTCTCCTATTACTTGAGTTCAGGCTTCCAACTCACTGTATTTCAAATCCTTTCAGCGAATACATTTTTACTTCCTCCTTTTTAGAAAATACCACAGAAAATTGCCTCCCAACACCAACTGTTTGCTGAGTTTTGACATACCTTCCCTGTTCCTCTCAATGTATGTGTTCCTAAAGCATCATAGACATCCTTATCACCATTACATGACTGAAAAGTTGTGGTGTAAACATACCAAGGAAGCTACCATGGGTCAAGGAGCAAATCACTGAGAAAGGCAGCAATAGAACATGCAAGTTCTCTAAGTGCCATGAGTAGTCCAGATTCTCTCCTTAACACTCTTGATGAATTATTTATAGATGTATTCACGTAGTCAGTAAGATATAAAAATGTTCTAATTATATCATTCAAATCAAGGGACAATTATGTCCTTAGTTTGCCAGACAATGCTTTGCCAAAAAAGGTTTGCCAGAAAGGTTGTGACCGAAAAAAGGGGGACCGTCTGCAGCATCTGCAGACAAGTCACTATAAAATCTCCAGAGACAAGTCTAGCCTGTCTCCACAGAAGGCTTCAAGGTAAGTGCATGTGTTTTGTGAGCTTGAAGAAAGAGGAAAATGTCCTTAAAATGTCCTGTTCCATTTCTCCTCCTTCTGGCAACCATTTACTTGAGGGGGTGTCCATGTGAACAAAATTTTCAATGTCCTTTCAATGTATGTCTGTATTTTCAATCTACAATTATTCTTTGGAATTCAGCAATAAGAAACAACTACCATTCCTATTTTACAGGGTTGGCCAGATTCCAGGATTTCTCCAAAGGTAACACACTGAGTAATGGATTCCTAATCTACAGGGCAGAACTTTCAAACAGCTGCATGAGTTCTTTTCCTAAATCCTATTACATTTTTGCTGAATTTCCTTAGGCTACATAATTGAAAATAGGGAGAATCTAAAAAGTGAAGTAATTTTTCATTTTTAACAAAAAGGGTAATTCTTTTAGCAAGAAAGTACAGTTTTGAAGACTCATCACTTCTCATTAAGTACCAGAACAGAGAAGGATTTTCTCTGGCTGTAGATTTTTTTATGTGAAAAAGTCAGACCTGGTCAGAACTCATCAAGGTGAATTACCAAACTGCACTCAATGTTCACTGCGTGTTCTATTTACTGTTACAAGACCTACATGTTTTAAAAAGACTAAGTCTTATGCTGGGGTCAGACTAGGATATTTTTAACTTCAAATCAAAGTGGATTTAATTGGTTTCTTCGTAAGAACTTATCTTGGAGGCTAACTAGCAATTTATTAGTTAATGAGCAAGAAGCTTCTCATGGATCTAGATTATATTATTCTTCTCAGTGATCCACAACTTTATTTTTCCCATCAGACACCTCCACTGACAAGCTTTCGATAGAGTGCAGTCATGGCCTCTGGAGATGCTGAGATGGCCATTTTTGGGGAGGCAGCTCCTTACCTCCGAAAGTCAGAAAAAGAGAGAATTGCAGCCCAGAACAAGCCTTTTGATGCCAAGTCATCCGTCTTTGTGGTACATGCAAAGGAATCCTTTGTGAAAGGGACAATCCAGAGCAGGGAATCAGGGAAAGTCACTGTCAAGACTGAAGGGGGAGAGGTGAGTAAAAAACAAGGCTGAAAACCAACATTTTCTTCCCTCTCTGGGTTCTTAGTTGACATATGCAAATCTTTTGTTTCCCTGACAGACCCTGACCGTGAAGGAAGATCAAATCTTCTCCATGAACCCTCCCAAGTATGACAAAATCGAGGACATGGCCATGATGACCCACCTCCACGAGCCCGCCGTGCTGTACAACCTCAAAGAGCGTTACGCAGCCTGGATGATCTACGTAAGTGGCAGCAGCAGCTTCCTTTGGGCAGCTGGAGGAGCTGCTCTGCCAGGCCCAGGGGAAGCCAATGTGCTGTCTCCCTTCCTCGCAGACCTACTCGGGTCTCTTCTGTGTCACTGTCAACCCCTACAAGTGGCTGCCCGTGTACAACCCCGAGGTGGTGTTGGCCTACCGAGGCAAGAAGCGCCAGGAGGCCCCTCCACACATCTTCTCCATCTCTGACAATGCCTATCAGTTCATGCTGACTGGTGAGTGCTTGATTTCCTTTGGGCCACTCTTGCCATCATCTCTCTGTACAGGGAAATGTAGGACATTCTCTAGAAACATGGTGCCACACTTCAAAAACAATCTTGTGTGTGAAATTAATGGATGATTACTGCACTTAACTGTAATGGTCTGTGTGAGCCGAGTTTCTGTCTTCCCATGAGAATCCCTAAAGGCTTGGACATAATCTAGAGGGACTTAATTCACCAGAAAGAAACTACCTATTTTATGATGTAGTCTTTACTGACTGTAATGGATTCTTAAATAATATGGATAGATTTATTTATCTTAATCACTAAATTAGTCTCAGACAGAGAGTACAGAGCATGGCTAGATGACATGGACCATATAAATGATGTGTATAAGGTCCATTTAGATTTTCAATTTCACTAATAAGTGAAACAGAGTATCTCTGCCCTGAACAAGTACATAGGCCTCACATGATTATTATGCAAATGCATTTCGTTGTGTGAAAAATGAGCGGTTGGTCTAAAGTACATCAAGTAAAATGATCTCTGGAACTCCTACACTGATCTGTAACTGCAACTGAAAATCAACTGCAATAGTTAGCAGTAAACCTCAGAAAATATAAAGGAAAAATTAAAGCTTTTAGTATTTACACTGATGACTTAAAAAAAAATTCTTTCTGCTTTTTCCTCTGCTTTCCACCTCTTATTTTCTCTCCCCTGTATGTGCATTGAAATCAAAGGTGTGCAGGATTTTAGAACTTTGCCTGTTCTTTTCTCAGAAACTGGGAAAAACATTCAGAATAAAAATATCCAAAACAAATGTTGTGTACATACGATCTCAATAATACAGAATTTGTGTATATATAGGGATTAAAAGAAAAAAAACATATTAAAAAGAGTGAAAAAGGTTGGTGAGATGTTTCTGTCATTAATGTCTCCAGATTTCCGTAGGATTATTCAGGGAAATTTTTAGCTTCAGAAGAACTTATGTACTATCAAAGTACACCTTCAATATTTTCATTATATGTGTTTAGGTAATAAGAGAGAAATAAGTGGCTTTATGAAAATAAAATGTCAGGAAAGGCAAAAGACTACAAAAGCTTCTCTAAGGGATGTCTTTACTGAATCAGTTGCTAATAGCTGAAGTATTGCTGGGAACATCCAAAACATCCACTAGAATTCCCAGGGTTTAATACTTTTTCCTCTCCTGGATCCTCTGGAAGCTTCATTTACTATTTTTCTCCTAGTTCTCAAATTCTTTTTTATTCATAAGCACTAGGAAAAGGTTTCTTGTCTCTCTTTCGGCAGAGGTTTATAAAAGGAATTAGCTGCCTGTTGCCCCAGTGCATCTTCTAAAGGTCACAGGAACATTAGGATATTCATGACAGTCTAATAATCTTTTTTCTGCCTCTTCCACAGATCGTGAGAACCAGTCGATCCTGATCACGTACGTACACCCCCTGCTCGGGTCCCTGCAGGGCTGCCCAGGGCCAGGCACCTCCTGCCTGACCACATGCTCTCTGCTTCTCTCCCTGCTCTGACAGCGGAGAATCCGGTGCTGGTAAGACTGTGAACACAAAGCGTGTCATCCAGTACTTTGCAACAATTGCAGCCAGCGGGGACAAGAAGAAGGACGAGCAGCAGACATCGGGCAAAATGCAGGTGAGTGAAGAAGAACAGACTGAACACCTGGCCTGTCGTTGCCCTCTCAGCTCAACACAGTCACTGAATAATTTCCCCCCCACAGGGAACGCTTGAGGATCAAATCATCAGTGCCAACCCACTGCTGGAGGCCTTTGGAAACGCCAAGACCGTGAGGAACGACAACTCCTCACGCTTTGTGAGTTGTTGCTTTGGACAAAATCTCTCCCTCTCCTGGCAAGGCAAGGGATGCCTGAGCAGTTCTCCATGTAAAGGAGATATCGGAAGAACTCATCCAGGCTGAAATGCTGCTGCTTCTCCTTGACAGGGCAAATTCATCAGAATCCACTTTGGTGCCACAGGCAAACTGGCTTCTGCTGACATTGAAACCTGTAAGAGCCTGGCCTGGCCTGGTTCCATCCCGTCCCAAATTCCCGCCTTCATGTGAATTGCTGTGCCTAACTCTTTCTACCTTCCTGGGCAGATCTGCTGGAGAAGTCCAGAGTCACTTTCCAGCTCAAGGCAGAAAGAAGCTACCACATCTTTTATCAGATCATGTCCAACAAGAAGCCGGAGCTAATTGGTAGGAAGATCACTAACTTTTTTTGAACCCAGATTCCTGAGCAATAGTTCATTTTGTCAGCTGGAAAGCTATAGTATGCTTCTTTTGTCTCTTCTGTTGCTTTCAGACATGCTCCTCATCACCACCAACCCTTATGATTTCCACTTTGTGAGTCAAGGTGAGATCACTGTTCCCAGCATTGATGACCAGGAGGAGCTCATGGCTACAGATGTGAGTAAATTTACCAAATAGGTCATCTGGTTGATTGGAGCCTTGGTACATGTACATTTATGTTTCTCTTGCCAGAGTGCCATTGACATCTTGGGCTTCAGTGCTGATGAGAAAACAGCCATCTACAAGCTGACAGGGGCTGTCATGCACTATGGGAACCTCAAGTTCAAGCAGAAACAGCGTGAGGAACAGGCAGAGCCTGATGGCACTGAAGGTATCACCATAGTCAGCAAACTTTCCAAAAGAGAAAGTCTCTGTCATAAGAAGAGTGACTTTCAGGCTTTAAATATGCAAATATGTAAACTAAGAATAATAGTAATTGTTCCCTGACTAGATGACTGTTGAGACAGGTATCTCATCTAATGATACCTGTACTTTTTATCCATGACTGCTTCATAAATAAGAGATCTAGAGTACACTGCCAGGAAACTGGAGACATGGATGTCAATTCCTGTAACATTGTTAGTCATACTTAAATTGAAATATACCTTCCAATTTCTGCTGTAGTGTTGAGTTGTGAAATTGTTCGGCCCTAACAGGATGGGAGACTGCTCCTCTTCACCCTCCCATACTGAAGGAAACTGATGTCAGATGATATATCTCTGTCACAGCAGGAAGGACAGTCCAAGCCTCTGTCTCTGAGTGATGAATCCTCTTGCTATATGACTAGAAAGAAAATGTGAAGTCCCATAGTTACAGCTGACAAAGGATAAAAGCAATGAACTCTCTTAAAGAACAGTTGTAGAAACTTAAGATCAGAATAAGTTGTAGACTCTTAATCCTGAAGAGAAGAGAGAAATTAGTGTTGTGACTGACAGTTATTGTTGTGCAACCTTGTCACAGAGAACACTTTTGGGACAGTCCATCAAGGACTAAATTTTAGGAATTGTTGAATATTTGCTTTTCTCTCTTTTCTGGTGTTCAGTTGCTGACAAGGCTGCCTACCTGATGGGTCTGAACTCAGCAGACCTGCTCAAGGCCCTCTGCTACCCCCGAGTCAAGGTGGGGAATGAATATGTGACCAAGGGCCAAACTGTGCAGCAGGTAGTAATCTGGAACATGCTTTGATGGTTCCTACTGATTCTCCTTTGCTGTGTGTAGTAACCTCCAAACCTTTCTCTATGCTTCAGGTGAACAATTCAGTGGGTGCCCTGGCAAAGGCTGTCTATGAGAAGATGTTCCTGTGGATGGTTGTTCGCATCAACCAACAGCTGGATACGAAGCAGCCCAGGCAGTACTTCATTGGTGTCCTGGACATTGCTGGCTTTGAGATCTTTGATGTAAGGAACACAGTTTTTTAGCATTTCCATGAAAAAACAATTGAGACTTTTGAGGTATGTTTAATAGAAGTGAGTATTTTCCTACATTTATTTGTTGGGCTTTTTGAATAATCTTTTTCAGTCCTGAAAAAAAAAAAAAAAGAGATTGAAAACTAATCTCCTAATAGCTCTGTATTTGAAACCTCTCTTTTCTAAGTACAAAGCCTATCCTAGTGAAACATCACAGGAAAGCTACACAGGAACAGGACTTGTATTTATAGTATCCCCCCTGGTGAATTAGGATTGCACAAGAATACACCTTGCTATTATTGCTGATCTGTGAAAGTGCTGTATGTCTTTTTATATCTGGCAGTTCAACAGCTTTGAGCAGCTGTGCATCAACTTCACCAATGAGAAACTGCAACAGTTCTTCAACCACCACATGTTCGTGCTGGAGCAGGAGGAGTACAAGAAGGAGGGAATTGAATGGACATTCATTGACTTTGGGATGGACCTGGCTGCCTGCATTGAGCTCATTGAGAAGGTATCCTTCCTGTTCAAGTCTATTATATGTTGAATCTTCTATACTTTCCAAGAGATGCAATTAAGAAGCACATGAGAATATTTTGGCTTCTTTGAGTATACAACCCATGTCAGCAGAGTGGAAGTGTTTTTGGAGATCATACTCAGATATCAGGACTTTTGGTGAGACAATTCCTGCCAGATTGCAAAATCAAGTGATATAAAAGGTGGTCATGTTCTACAGGTACTTATTAGCAAGTAGCAAAGGCATTGCCATCACTTCAAATGAAATAGCAACACTGAAAAAAGTGGAGCCCTACTTAATTTTCTCGGACTTATTGTCATGAAATATATGGGAACAGCTTTCTTTTCTGACTCTAGCAGCTTTCCAACCAAAAGGTATCTCCTTTCTAATATGTTTATCTCTCTTTTCTATTATAATCTCTCCCAGCCCATGGGCATCTTCTCCATCCTGGAAGAGGAGTGCATGTTCCCCAAGGCAACTGACACCTCTTTCAAGAACAAGCTCTATGACCAGCACCTGGGCAAGTCCAACAACTTCCAGAAGCCCAAGCCTGCCAAAGGCAAGGCTGAGGCCCACTTCTCCCTGGTGCACTACGCTGGCACAGTGGACTACAACATCTCTGGGTGGCTGGAGAAGAACAAGGACCCCCTGAATGAAACTGTCATTGGACTGTACCAGAAATCATCTGTGAAGACCCTGGCCTTGCTCTTTGCCAACTATGGTGGAGCCGATGCAGGTCACTTCTCTGAAAAGTGTATTTTCATTGTGGGACATTGTAGACACAGAATTAAGGCAATAAACACTAAACATTTAAAATTGTTTTGTGTTAAATTTATTTTTTTTCCTTAATTTTTCAGAGGCTGGTGGTGGAAAGAAGGGTGGCAAGAAGAAGGGTTCTTCTTTCCAGACTGTCTCAGCTCTTTTCCGGGTACAGTACTGATGCATCTGTTACCTCTGAAATGGGAGGGACGGGGGTGAGCTAATATTAAATTTGAAAGGACTACTTTGCATTACTGGAATGTTGGTAAACTTCTTTGGAAAGTCCACATCAGGTTTTCCAGGATCAATTGTAATATTGCTAATATGTCATGTCCAAAATTAAGCAGTGAGTCTTCAAAATCATGAAAAACTAATAATTTGGGTGTATTTTCCTTTTTTCTTTCTTCCCCCCCACTCTCCCCCCCCAAACAGCTATCTGTAAAATCTTTGTATTTTTATACCTTTGGGTCAGACCATAACCATGATATTAGTACTGCATTTCTGTTAAGGAATTGAAAGTGATTTCCAAGCAGATATTTAACTTACTGGAATAAACCCCCACTTCTTAAAACTTAAGTAGCTTGACTTTTGAAGGCAGAATATGAAAAATTAAAAGTCAATTGCTCTTTGTGAACATGTGAAATTATATATTCATTTTCACCAGACCAATAGCAGCACAGAAGTGTTTCAATCTTTAAAACTGGTGTTCAGCATGTTCAAATAGAATAAATATTTGGTTTCTCTGGCTTTATCTAAGTGTTCTGAAACCCAGCTCGAGGCATTATAAAGTCATTACTTGGGCCTGATGCTTCGAACACTGGACATAGGAAACTCACACTGCTACCTGATTCCTCTAGGAGAACTTAAATAAGCTGATGACAAATCTGAGGAGCACTCACCCCCATTTTGTGCGCTGCATCATCCCAAATGAGACTAAAACACCTGGTAAGATGCTCAAGTAGGAAGAGAGTTTGCTCTGATACACCCATTCCTTCTGGACAAGCTGTCCAACCCACAGCTGTATAAACAGATCATGTGGTGGGGAGCAATTGGCTTGTGGGTTGGGCACAGAGGGTGACAGTGAGTGGGGTGACATCAAACTGGGACCTGTGTCTAGTGGGGTTCCACAGGGCTCTTTCTTGGGCTCTGTGATCTTCAACATCTTCATCAATGACTTGGACACAGGACTGAAAGGGACACTGAGCAAGTTTGCAGATAACCCTAAACTCAGAGGAGCTGTTCAGTCCCATGAAGGAAGGGAGGCCCTGCAGAAAGACCTGGACAGACCAGAGGGCTGGGAATCACCAACCATGGGAAGTGCAACAAGGGGAAGTGCTGGATTCTGCCCCTGGGATGGGGCAACCCTGGATGGATGGACAGACTGGGAATGAGAGGCTGGAAAGCAGCACAAGGAAAGGGCCCCGGGGTTCCTGGGCAGGGGCCAGTTGGCCCCCAGTCAGCAGTGCCCGGAGCCAGGAGGGCCATCCCTGCCCTGGGGGGCATCAGGAGGGGATTGTCCCGCTCTGCTCTGCCCTGGGGCGGCCTCAGCTGCAATAGTGGGGCAGGTTGGGGGGCACCAGGGAAGGGAGAGATTGAGCCATTGGGGAGTGGCCAAAGGAGGGCACAGAGATGGGTCAGGGCCTGCAGGGGCAGCGTGGGAGGGCACTGAGGGCACTTGGGGGGTTCAGCTGGAGAAGAGGAGACTGAGGGGAGACCTCATGGCAGGGGCAACTCCCTGGGGAGGGGCAGAGGAGGGGCAGGCACTGATCTCTGCTCTGGGGGGAGCAGGGACACAGCCAGGGAATGGCTGGAGTTGGGTCAGGGCAGGCTCAGGTTGGATCTCAGGGAAAGGCTCTTCTTTCCCCAGAGGGTGGTGGGCACTGCCCAGGCTCCCCAGGGCAGTGGGCACAGCCCCAAGGCTGCCAGAGCTCCAGGAGGGTTTGGATGATGCTCTGGGGCACAGGGGGTGACTCTTGGGGATGGGCCTGNAGCTCCTTGGGTCAATCGATGTGGACCACACCCAGTACAAATTTGGACACACCAAGGTACAAACCCCCCTTTCCTTCCCTCGCTCTGTGCCTGTGCTTTGCTCTACCTCACAGTGATGTGCTGCAACATTCCCTCTCTAAGGTGTTCTTCAAAGCTGGGCTGCTGGGGCTGCTGGAGGAGATGAGGGATGAGAAGCTGGCACAGCTCATCACCCGCACACAGGCCAGATGCAGGGGCTTCCTGATGAGAGTGGAATACCAGAGAATGGTGGAGAGGAGGTACACATTCCACTTCTACATTTAAAGTCACTGTGCTTGTGGGAAAGTGTTGGCAGTCTTCAGACTGAAAATATTCATTGTACGTTTGAATTGTGCTCCAGAGAATCCATTTTCTGCATCCAGTACAACATTCGTGCATTCATGAACGTCAAGCACTGGCCCTGGATGAAGCTGTTCTTCAAGATCAAGCCCTTGCTGAAGAGTGCAGAGTCTGAGAAGGAGATGGCCAACATGAAACAAGAGTTTGAGAAAACCAAGGAAGAGCTTGCAAAGTCTGAGGCAAAGAGGAAGGAGCTGGAGGAGAAAATGGTTTATTTGCTGCAAGAGAAAAATGATCTGCAGCTCCAAGTGCAGGCTGTGAGTACCATCATTAATTTATCACTCAGAAAATGAGTCTGTACATTCAGACTGTTCTTTATGAACAGAAGGTCACACTATAGAATACCATCTATTTGGGGAATTATGTGAAGGTGAGGCAATAAATGTCTGTCAGTGTTGTGGTGAGCACTGACAGCCAGGGCAAAGAATAAGGGAGAGAGTCGGAGTCAGTACTCTTGCTTTCAGAGGAAAAAGGCACATATAGCTGGGAAACATTATGTATTCAGAGAAGAGTGTGCTCCCAACTCCCTCTGAGCAGGTGAGTGATGCAGGAAGGATCTCGATCTCACCAGAAGAGAGAACAATGAATTTACTTTGGAGCGTAAGTGCACACCAGAGTTCAAAGTGGCCCTTGTGAATGCAAGTGTAGGAAAAGCCATTCACTCTTTGTGTAGTATCCAGTGGTTAAGTAGTCACTCAGTAACTGGAAAATACCACTTCACATTTCTCCTTAGAATATATAGACATAACATTTTTTTTTCAAAATTAGACGTCATACAATCCAGGGTGGATTTCTTCCTTCCTCAGTGATTAGGTAAACAAAGGATCTCTCTATGTTTTAGACTTAAATTGTATAAATCAAGGTCACAGAGGAAATCTATAATGAAGCACTTCTTGTTGGGTTTGAAAATTGCAGGGTTTTTTTGCATTTCTGATTTGGATTTTATATAGTAGTTCCACTATAAACAGCATCCTGTGGTGATAAAATTATTAATAGTTAAGACTGAGAATCCTGGCTAAGAAGTTATCTTTATTAAAAGAACGCCCCTTTGCACTAAAAGCCATTTTTTCATAATATTTGTGTCAGGTCCCCAACATTAAGACACTTCTCCCCCTTAGCTCCCCTTTGTCTGCCAAGTGATTGCAGAGACCCAATTCATACACTGTATCAGAAAGAAAAGGAAGTGGTGATGAAAACCAACCCTCTCAATGTTAACAAAGAGGAGTATTCTGAGGGATGTTCTTCTTAAGTAGTGTGTTAACTGCAGAAATTCTAAGGAAACAAACTCTAAGTAACATGACAATGTGGAAAGACTGGTTCATGGAGCTTTATATGAGTGGTATACCCAGTTTTATCTCATAAGTGGGAAACTTGAAACAATCATGGACTGTTAGCTTTTAGTTAAAAGAAATATTCTTTAAGTGAAGAACTTCATGGCGAGAACTCTCAATCTCAAATACTAATAATTTTGCCATCACAGTTCTATGAATCTTGTTGACACACAGCACTTCACAAAATAGAATATTGATAAAAATATAAGTGAAAACATACTTAAATATCACTTTACAAAGTCATCTAAATCTACCCATTAAATAACTTAATTTGCCAACTAAAAAGGGAACACTGTGTTAATTACAGTTATTTAAATATTTCCATAGAAAATGGGAACCCTGATATTACCTGTTTTCCTCAGTATAAGGACGAAAATAATTGCACTTTCCTATAAGATATTTGCCTTTCAAATTCCTTTGGGACAAAAAAAAAATCACAGTAACAAAAGCCTGCCAAAGAATAAGATGATGCCTTGATCAGCTGAAGCCAGTCCATGCCACCCCAAACACAGCACGGAAGGGACCTGACTCACCCCACTTGCCTAATCAGCAGCATTCACACATTTATAGAGAGAGGATTCTTATTTTTCTTCACTTATCACTGAGACTATCAGACTCTTTATTCCCAACATCATAATGGGATCAGAAGGATTCCGTTACTGACAGATAGATATTGTGTTCTCTTTGTGAACAGAAATGTCTCCAACCCCCCTCTCCTCTAGGTAAATGAGAAATTCTCACACCTACCACAACTGTGTGACATGTTAAGGAGAAAGAAAATAATTTGCAAATCAATATTCTTTCACCTGAAAAACTGTATAATGCACGCAAGGACAAAAAACTCAAATAATCCACCAAACTGAACACACAAACAAACAACCCAACACCAAAACCAAAGCCAGAACCAACAAGAAGATAAAAGTTCCTGGAGGAGAGACAAACTTCAGGCCATGTTTTAACACACACACAGGAAACCTGACAAAAGAAATCAAAAAATTCTGTCTCCGCCTCCCCCAGGAAGCAGATAGCTTGGCTGATGCTGAGGAAAGGTGTGACCAGCTCATCAAAACCAAAATCCAGCTGGAAGCCAAAGTCAAAGAAGTGACTGAAAGAGTTGAGGATGAGGAGGAAATTAATGCTGAGCTGACAGCCAAGAAGAGGAAACTGGAGGATGAATGTTCAGAGTTGAAGAAAGATATGGATGATCTTGAGCTAACACTGGCCAAGGTGGAGAAGGAAAAACACGCCACCGAAAACAAGGTATGAGGCAGACGGTGTCATTCACACTCCAAAAAAAGACCTGTTTTGTAAGAAACTTTTAAACACCATTCTTTTATCTGCACTTGCTCCCTTCCTCCTAAAGGTGAAAAACCTCACAGAGGAGATGGCAGCCCTGGATGAGACCATTGCCAAGCTGACAAAAGAGAAGAAAGCCCTCCAAGAGGCCCATCAGCAGACCCTGGATGACCTGCAGGCAGAAGAGGACAAAGTCAATACACTGACCAAAGCCAAGACCAAGCTGGAGCAGCAAGTGGATGATGTAAGCACACGGACATAGAGCAGGAACAGGACAGGTATGGAGGTAGACCTGGCTGCTGGAGCACTGATGGCCTTGTTGTGTGTAGCTGGAAGGGTCCCTGGAGCAAGAGAAGAAACTGCGCATGGACCTGGAGAGAGCCAAGAGGAAACTCGAAGGAGACCTGAAGCTGGCCCAGGACAGCATCATGGATCTGGAGAATGATAAGCAGCAGCTGGATGAGAAACTGAAGAAGTAAGTGTGGCTCTGGGGCACCTCTGTGCTGGGCTGGAGCACTTGTCTGCTTGCTTTGATCTCTAACATGGTTTGCTTTGCCCAAAGGAAAGACTTTGAAATCAGCCAGATCCAGAGCAAGACTGAGGATGAACAAGCCCTGGGCATGCAACTGCAGAAGAAGATCAAGGAGCTGCAGGCAAGTCTCTGCTCCTTCCCCTCCCTGTGCCAGGCTCAGCACAGGTAGGAGGAGGGCACGGGCGTGAAGGGTCCCTCGTGTTCTCCAGGCCCATATTGAGGAACTGGAGGAGGAAATCGAGGCGGAGCGAACCTCTCGCGCTAAAGCAGAGAAGCATCGGGCTGACCTGTCGAGGGAGCTCGAGGAGATCAGCGAGCGCCTGGAAGAAGCAGGAGGGGCGACGGCAGCTCAGGTGGAGATGAACAAGAAGCGGGAGGCAGAGTTCCAGAAGATGCGCCGTGACCTCGAAGAGGCCACGCTGCAGCACGAAGCCACGGCTGCCGCCCTGCGCAAGAAGCACGCGGACAGCACGGCCGAGCTCGGGGAGCAGATCGACAACCTGCAGCGCGTGAAGCAGAAGCTGGAGAAGGAGAAGAGCGAGCTCAAGATGGAGATTGATGACTTGGCCAGTAACATGGAGTCTGTCTCCAAAGCCAAGGTATTGAAAAATATACTGAAAACAGCTTGAAAATAAATAATGTTGAAATACATCTTTTTAAATTACTACCTGGTTATCATCTAGCTCCCTCTCTCCGCATGGAGCTGTGTTTCTCACCTTCTAACACCAAGGAGCAGTCTGGAGCTTCCAAGTCTGTTCATGTTTTTCTGGTTAGAATCCTTTTCTTCAGAAGGTGTCTAGGTACCTACTTTCATTCACTGTGATCTCCACAGGCACACCTGGAGAAGATGTGTCGCACCCTGGAAGACCAGCTGAGTGAGATTAAGACCAAGGAAGAAGAGCATCAACGCATGATCAATGACCTCAATGCTCAAAGAGCTCGTCTGCAGACCGAAGCAGGTAGCACACCCCCACAGCTCTCTGGAGCAGGACAACCTTTAATCAATGACAGGAAGAAAAGGAATGATGATTTGGTCAAATGAATCTAGTCTCTCTAAGGTGGTATACAGTGCTTAAAAGACACATTGATTTAGCATTGATTTTAAATCTCAGTCTGTCTGTAAAATTTCTTAGGTGAATATTCACGCCAGGTGGAGGAAAAAGATGGTTTAATATCTCAGCTATCCAGAGGCAAACAGGCATTCACTCAACAGATCGAGGAACTAAAGAGACATTTAGAGGAGGAAATCAAGGTAAAGGTACTTTCTGTAGGAAGGTTGACTTTGGATGGAGATTCTGCTTCTTTCATGATATTTCCTACTCTAACATAAAATCAGATCATTAGCTGTACCAGTTTAATTTTTGAGCATCAAATGAGATGGAAAAATTTGCCACCTCCAGCTCTGAATTGTGAAGGGAGGTAGAGGAAGACATCCTCTCTGGTTTGGACACTAAGACAAAAAATGGCAATTAGATTTATGATGGCATATAGAAAATTACTGGGATATATCTAAAATCAAAGTACACACCTTAGTTTACTTTTACACAGTGGAAGCTTAGACTTTAGAATATATTTAGAATATATTCAACAATTTCCAGATTTATGGTTGTCATTTAGAATTTGCCCATCATCTCTCCTGGGAATGCATTCTAATTCTGATGGATGAAAACATAAAAAGGTTCTTCAATCAATATGCCATTTTCCCTTGGGTTGATTCTAAATCTCAGATGGAATAAATTTTCAACACACTTCGCCAAGTTAAGATTCTATTGTGTCACAGGAAATTCATTGTCCCAATCCAATTTTCTCCAAGGCCAAGAATACCCTGGCCCACGCCCTGCAGTCC
>VXBX01005117.1:355-16849 GCA_013400415.1 Scytalopus superciliaris
GTGACAGTTCATGGGCAATTAGAGCAGAACGATGCTCAGGACATCCACTATCCGCACTATCAAGCATGGCTCTGATGTTCCAACATGCGAGTGTCAATTTGAACACACCTTTGGAGGCAGGTGTACGCCTTTGACTCTTTGCTTTTGTTTGACCACATCAGAAGATGCCCGTTGGCCACGGTTAGCCAACCGGGTGAGGGGTGGAGATGAGCTTTGGACCTTTTCTAGGCCCCTCTCTGTGTGGAGCAAGCAGCGATCTCCTTGAAAAAGGCTGCTTGGTCATTCAGGATGCTGCCGAACAAGACTGTCAACTCCAGGTCAATCTCGAGCGACCAATGTCCTGAACCGCCTGCATGCAGGGTTGGGACTGCGGCTTCCAATGCACCTTCTCACCTGCCGTTTCACCCCTCGCCTGTCGCTGCAGGGCTTTGCAAATGTGGGTGTAGCCTTTGAGCCTGCACAGTGGATTTTTTAGGTGAGGCACGGTGTGCATGGGACTGGCCCCACCTTTTACTCCTAAGGTTCATCTGTCAGGGCCTAGTGAGCTTGGATGGTGACAGCAAAGTCCTCAGGATGTAGGTTTAGTTAGAGTATCCTTCTCATAGATGGATGGTCTTACAGGGCTAAGCGAGCTCCATATGCCCGGGTTTGGAATTACAGTTGTCCTTCTCCTAGGATAGTTGCTGGGAGGCTATTGAGCCCATCCTGCCTGTGTAGACACTTTGTCAGTTGAGACCTGACTAGCGTGGGAGACCCTACCGGAGGCACAAACCACCACCAGCATAGCTTGCAACCTCGTAAGGGCACACAAGCTTCTACTCTGCGACAAGGGGGTGTCCATGGAGAAGCATAGTGAATGTAGTTAGAGAACAAAGCAACCATGCATATTCAACATAAACACGTTTCTTTTTATCTGGAAGAGCTAGCTTTGATCAAAACATGTTCAGTGTCTGCATTTTCAGGTATGGGGCAGCTGGGTCAGAGAAGATTGACATACTACCTTCACCAAAATCCTGCACAGAAATGTAAACCCTTCAGGAACTGATCAAACACAAATTTTGGAATAGAAAAAGCAGTAAATGGGTGCTTAGTCATCCCATTTACCTGCAAAAAGTATAGAAACAGATGAAAAACAAAAACAAAAAGAAAATAACCTGCATATCTTGAAAATGTATTAATTATTTTAACAATTTTCTGTTACTGAAAGCTGAAGCAGGAAAAAGCATTTTTCCAACAACATTGTGTACAAAATCAGAGTTTTTTTAAAACTTAGGAAATTTGTAATACATTTTGCCTTCTAAAGTCCTAGTTGAAAATTAAGAATAGTAGATGTCCGTCACCCAATCAAGAAAAACCTTAAACAAGAATTCTACATTTTATTAATCATTGTTTTCTGATTGAGTTCAATTAAACGGAAGTAGCAAAAACAACCAAACCAAACCAAACCAAACCAAAAAACACAGTAAAGCACCCTTCACATTGTGTAACACTGAATCAAACACAGGATAATTATTTATGAAAAATATCACACTTGTAGTCTCTACCTTCTTGTTTCACTGGACCTGATGCAGAAGAGTCTATAGAAAAGATGGATCTCTTTTTGATTTTGACAATATACATCAACCTTATACACAGGACCATCTCTAAATATGACTCCAGAAACTACAGTCAGTGATTTCTTTACCATATGAATAATGTTGTGAATTTGGTTTTTTATGGCAGAAATATCTATGCAATATAAATTTAACTAACTGATTTCATAATTGGTTGGTTGTTATCTAACCTGATACAGATGTGAACTGAAATTCAAAGACCCAAGAATATATTTGCAGGATTTTGTGCTGAAATGAGCTTTCTTGTTTGACCCAGGGCTTCAGAAGCAAACACATATCATTTTAACCCATTAACACTGAGATAAGAACACAGTATTAATCCTTCAAAATATATTCAGAGTACTGAAATTAAATTCCAGCTTTCAGGAAAACTATTAATTGAAGACAATGAAAGGCTATTGATCATTCTTTAATTTAAGAAAGATAGTAGTACTAGAATTCTCTCAGTATCTTTTAGAAAAAAATATTGCCAGAAAACTGCACTGCAAAAAAATTAAAAGTTTATATTTAAACTCAAGTAATTAAACTCTTGCAAACTATCTAGGAAAAGAGTATCCAGCAAATTGTCACTCATGATAAATATTTTTACATGCAAATAGAACTATTAAGATATGTGTCAGAATATCTGGAAGTATTAGGCAAAGGGCAGTCTTTGCTGATGAGTACTTTTTCTAAGGTTCAGCGTGAGTCTTCTTTTCTTCATTAAATTTGTTACATTCTAGTTAAACTATTTTAAATTCTCCTTCTTAAAACTCTCCTTTTTTTTTTTTAATTTTGGAAAGCAACTAGCATGTTTATGCTAAGACAGTCTTTATGGATTATTCAAATTTTTTCCCCCTCAATGCACTTCTTCAAAAAAAATTTGAGTTCTTCTATTAGATGTTATATTATAGATGCTTTAGAAAATAAATGTGATGTACTCTATGATTTATTGACTCAGAGTTTGAAATTCTTGCAAGTCATATATCTATATTATATTTACAAATTAAATTAATAACATTCCCCAGAACCATAATGAGAATATCTTAATAGCATACTGCATTATAATTAGCTGTTTATAATAGAACCTGAAGGGAAAAAAAAAAAATATTTCACACGTTTAAAGGAAATTAATACAAGTAAGAAATCATTGTGAAGTTTAGATAGCCATGACCAGTTGTTTTTTCATCAATTATCTGAGTAGAGTTTTTAAAAATTCAAAAGTTATCATGCTTCACAAAATTCATTCCCATTTTCCAAAAGTTTTATATCAATTTTTATTTTAATAATTTTGTGTGTTAATGATTTTAGTTAAAAACTCATATTTAAAATTGCAAAAACACCAACCTTCATGAAAACTCAGCATCTTTACCTGTTAATCATATTTCTCTTATTTGCTTTCATATGCATAATTCATTAATTGTTTCACACATTCCTGTGGCAGTTTAAGTTCTCATGGATCATCATCTTTACAAAACTTTTCGAAATTCTTAACCAACTTCAACTCAGTAGTACCACACAAATTTACTAATGTCAAATCATATTAAATCACAGTAGGTGAGGCAGTAAGCACATTATATTAGCATATTTAGCTAGTGTGTTTAATTTAAAATAGCTTCAGTTTGCAATTTGTCAATTGAGGCTTTACATGACTTTTCTGTTGAGCAGGAATTTGACATTGGATTATGCGTTCATTTGTGTAGTAATGCAAAATGTTCAGACTATTTTTATCCATTTCAGGCAACTGCCCATGATGGATCTATTGACACTGATGTTCTAATACAGCTCATTCCTGGCATACTCTTTTAATTCTGCCTGGATTGAAGAAACAGTTAAGAAAAAAATATTCATCTTTATACTGGCTCATACTACAATTACTGAGGGTGAAAAATTGTACCAATGTGCTGCAGCCTGAGGGTTATCTGTTAGTCATCAGCTTTGATCAATGTTTTGAAGCTTCACTGCTGATAGAAGGGATGGAAAGCAATTATATAGCATTACCATTGAGGTGCTATTCTAACTCAATCATGTTTTTCTTTCTATTTTTCTTTTGGTCCAGAAAAGAATAAGTTTTATGACATCTGATGTCCTTTTACATTGTAACAATCATTCTTTATTCTTTCAGTTATAAATTACCAATAAGACTGCCTTTGTTACTTAATACATTATTTGAGATGTAGGTGTAAGATATAGAAGACAGGTGCATGCTTCAAAAGGGTGAGGACTTCTTTACTTCTTTTTAAGGACCCACAGGTCCTTCTCCTCAGGATGGCTCTCAATCTGTTCTCCATCCAGGCAGTATTTGTGTTTGGAACTGTCTTAGCCCAAATGCAGGACCTTGCAATTGGTATTGTTAAACTTCATGAGGTTTGCACAGGCCCATCTCTCAAGCCTGTCCAGGTCTCTCTGGATGGTGTCCCCTCCCTCCAGCGTGTCAACTGCACCACACAGGCTGGTGATGGTGGCAAACTTGCTGAGCGTGCACTCAGTTCCAGCGCCCATATCATCAACAGGGATGTTAAGCAATGCAGGCCCAATACCAATCTCTGAGAACTGTCAGTAGAACTTGCTTAGTTATTCTTCATTGTTCTGCAGTTTTAGGATGTGGCTATGTTTTCTCTACTGTTTTGGTTACTGTTTTGGTTATTGTTTTGTATGACATGCATTAATCATGGGGGTTTTGAGTTTCATTTTCATTGTATTCTGCAATTTACACAGTTTCAAACATACCTTTTCCATTTTAAAGTTTTTATTTTTGTGACTCCCAGAAAAATGTTGACACACACCATGGAGGGTCTCTCATGCACTGTGGGAATTGGTACCATGAAATCCTCCTCTCCCACCCCACTGCTGTACATAAGAGTGAGTGGAAAGATAGGCACGGCTTCTGTGATGAACTTCACTTTGCCAAGAAGAGAAATGAAAATTATAAAAGGACCACAAAGGAGATACATTATGGCTGGGTATTTAAGGCCATTAATGAAGGCTCAACACTCAGCACAGCTAAAAAACCATTTCAGTTTGAAGTGGCACATCATCCTGCCCATATCTAAACCAAAGCCATTCTTGAGACAGTGTGATAAATCACTCCAACTGTATGTCACCAGTGAGTTCATATTTCTAAGAGACTTGAGATTTTGTTGCTGCTCAGAATTAGATGTGGGGCTTTTCCTTGTAACCTAGATCTTCTGGATCTTCCTCTGTGTTGTCCCTCTGATCTGAGAAGTCTCATGGGACAGAATCATAAAGAGACTTCAGGAGAAATTACCAATTCCAATATCCAGGCAGTCTTTATAATTCAACTATACCATCATATTTTATCTGTCTTGTTCTCTGTCCCATAAGGTGTAAGGAAGGTGAGTCTATTGTGAGAAGAGAAATCTCAATCTCAAGTGTTAAATCAGAACCCATATCCTGCAATTGCTTTGAAAAGTTTAACATGATTTACACATATACATCTTTTGGGTTCCATGTTCTCTTTATAAATGAATATAGGATTCACAAGGAAAATTTAAAGGAAATTATTTCTTTTCTTCAAAGCATATGTACATTTGTACTAAATCCAAGAGAAGAAAATAAATCTAAAAAGGGATTACTTGATACAAATACTTTGGAACAAATGTTAAAAAAAAAAATTCCATCTCAAAAATGGGATATTCTATTTTTATAATTTAGCCACTCAAAATTGAAATCCATTATTTGCATAGTTTCACCCATATTGCCTGGATTCAAATGTAGTTAAGAGTGAGGAATTTCAGCCTGTTTAAAATAGATTTAGTTACTAACAGTATTCAAGGACAAAAATGCAAGAATTCACATATTATGGAAATGATATAACATAAAAATGCAAATGTTAAGAAAAGCAGTTTGTGTCAAGCAGTTAGGACTAATTTTTAAAGAAAAGGTTAAGCAATAAGATAATCAGAAAAAGATCAGGTGTAACATTCTTGTAAATTGTAAAATTCTACTATTCACATTTACTGTATTAAAAAAAGTGAAAGCACTGAAATCTCACAAGAAAAAATCAGTTAGAAATAATGGTATAGTTACATTATTAGAACTGTTATATAGTTATATAAAAAACTCCCCATGGACAGATTTCAAACGAGTATATTTGTTTCTGAAATGGAACCTATATTACTGAAAGTATCACAATACAGTAAGCATACATGTGTATTTAGAAAATGCAACTTAATTTTAAAGATGCAACTTAAGCATGGATATTCAGTAGGGGATAATTGGAAGGTGTTAAAAAGTATGAATGAAAGTTCTAAGATTCATGTATGCTAACAGACAGTGTAAGAACAGTTTCATTAACATCTTTAAGGTTTTTATAAGATATACAAAATGTCTTTATGATGGTTATGATTTTGTAAAAATTTTAGTTGAGATACTGATCAATCTTAATAAATTTGTGTGAGAATAAGAATAGCTGTTAGGCTTCTATTTAATTAACATTAAAAGTTCATGCTACGGAGACTTAATCCTGGAGTTTTCCCATGTTTTATCTTTAAGTCTTGGATCTCTGGGTTAGCTTTATGTAATCTTTACTTTTCCACTCATGGAGAATCTCTGCAGATGTTCTATCCATAGTAGCAGACAATGAAGTGAAAAGTCCATCAATTCCATCAGTAACCCTAAAATGCCTCAAAAAAGAAACAGTGAAGCAGAGTTAAAAATACCTTAAAATACTTTTGCCCATGGTGAAATAAAGGTAGAAATACCTAGTAATAAATTTACTAATTTGCATAGTTTGCAGATAACTAATTTACCTTTAAATGAAGCATTTGGGGCAATGGAAGTAAAATACTCTATCCTGGGCTCCATGTTGCTCTAGTAAGTTACTGTAAACTGGTTAGCTATTTCTGGTGTCTTTTACACCTTTGTAAGATGCTGGTTTGTATACTGGATCTGTTCTTTGTGCAAGTCCACCTCTGTGAAGGTAATAACCTGCTTATCACCACATGCTAACTCCCTGACCCTACCCCAGTTACCTCTCTCACTTGTCTCCCACTAGCATCACGTCTGAGAGACTTCCTATTGTTGTGGTTCATTCTGGGAGGACTTTCAGTTTAGGAAATTATTTCAAAAAATATAAAGAAAAAAGCAAGCAAGACAGATTCAGGGTGGTTTAATTACTTCATTCAATATATATAACAAAACTCAAATATTCACATTATAACTGGAAAGCAAAAAATACCACCACCTCCCAGACTGATGGAACACTCGTGAAGGAAAATAAGAACACTACCAGAATATGGAGCTCAAGTTGTGTCTTAAAAGAAAAATGAAACACACTTTTCAATTACTGTTTTCCTCAACGCCTTTTCAACTGGCATCTAATGGATGGTTACGTATCTGAAAATAATGCTATTCAACCTGAACTAGAAATAAATCACTTTCCTAGAATGGAAGTCTGATTGTTTCAAGTATGGGCCAAACTTTTAGTCAGAAGAAGATAAATTTCAATTAAATTGATTATGTTATGAAATCCCCTTGTTGGGCCAAAAATAGAATGAGATGTCATCTCTTATCTACATAGAAACATTAAGAACTGAGTCATGAATTCTAATTTACAGATAATTTGATTTCTCTTCCAAATACTGTCCCTAGTCATACACTTGAAAACATGCTAAATAAGACTGCCGTTCAACTAAAGATGCTATATGTAGATAATGGAAGACATTGACAAAACTTCATCTTCAAAGCTTCAATTAGACTTTATTAGGTTAAAAAAAATGTTCTTCATATATTTTTAAAATTTTTATTTACTTTTGTCATATAGACATGAAGTTTAACTAGATTGCTCTACAAAATTATAGGTTTTATACACCTTTCTTCATATCCTTAAATGTTGAATAATTTTAAACATTAATTTAAATTATATTTCATTATTGATACAATGAACAATGACTTTTCATTAAAAATTCATTGTTAATATATCTCTCTGTATTTCTAATCTTATTTTCTGATAGCTATTATACATTTGTTAGATCTTAGTGAGTTAAAATGTCATAATTTTAAACAATTTTATTCAAATGAAGAAAGATAACTGCTGGGTGAAACATCACTTTTTTAAACTTGTGGTTTATTTTGAAGTATAAAAATATTAAACAACAATACTACATAAAGTAAGTTTGAATAAACATCACTACTATTTTAAAACAAAGTGGATTAGATTTTGCATATGTGAAGTGTATTTTTGAAATGTGAAGATACAAAACTTAATTTTTAAACTCATGTCCTTGTCATTCTTTTTCCATATCGTTTGTACAAGTGAAGAATGGGAGAGCAAGAACTTGGAAAAAAGGCACCTGGATACCTCTTGGATGGAAATGCCAAATTATAACAAACCTGTCCAAATTCCACCAGCTGCTGCTACTTCATTATGGGAGTGCTGTTGTCCTAGGAAAGAGGTGTTGCCAACCATATCTGTCAAACAACATTTTGTAGCAATTCTTTGTTCCTAACCAAAATGTCTTATTTCCATAATTGCTATTTCTTAATGCAAATAATAAAACAAATAAATGTCATCCATGTATGCCAACACCATATATCAGTGAAAACCTCCATATTCTTTACAATACAGTTGAGAAAGTGTTGTCATACAAGACCAGCTACACAGTCTCCTAAGAGTAACTTCCAGTCAGAATATGGCTGTGATATTGTGGGTGATAAATTGCAGTCAACCCCATAAACTAAAACATAATTTTTATTCTATGGATAAATATCCAACTTTTGAGTTTATTAATCTCATACTGCACATAGGAACAAGCCAGACACTACCAACATATTTTTAACAGAAAAATTTCAGAGGAATGAAATAAAGTTGTAGAGGGAAAAACATACTGGAAATCTACTCATTTCTTACTTCAGATGTCTTGCTTGTTCAGTCTTAAGACTTAGTATTATACAACTGCTGGTAGAATTCTAAACATACTGGTACTCTAGACAAATTTGAAAACCAATAAAGAGAGGTGTCCTATCGAATAAACAGTTTCATTTTCATACTTTTGTCTAAAAATATTTTTAGACTCCAAATGAGTCTACCAACTCCTGCAGATTATACAGTGATTACTAATAAGACTGAAAAATCATTTTTGCACTGAATTTAATACGCAGGGGTGTTTCATTTGGGGAAACATATCTTTAGACAACAGTGTTGTCTTTTAATAACTTATATTTCCATGGTTTGAATGTTATTTAAAAACTACATGAATGCATTTAGACCAAGGCGATGAAAGGGCTGGAAGGCTTTCTGTGAGGAGCCACTGAGGATTTTGGGCTTGTCTAATTTGGAGTAAGGAAGCTAAGGGTGACATCCTCATTTCCTACAGCTTCCCGAGGAGGGGAAATGGAGACAGAGATTCTGAGATATTTTCTCTGATATCCAGAGGTAGGTGTGTGGAAATGGTTCAAAACTGCATTGACAGGTTTAGATTTGATGTGAGGAACATTTCTTTACTAAGATGATCATCAAGTACTGGAAAAGACATTCCAGAGAGCTGATCAGTGTTTTAGAGGAATTTGTACAATGTCCTGAATAATGTGCCTTAACTTTTGGTCAGTACTGAAGTGGTCAGGCAGAAGGACTAGAAGATCATTGTAAGCTATTTCCAGCTGAAACTATTTTATTCTGTTTTTTAAGATAAATTTGCAGTTCTCTTAGATTCAGAAAGTCTTAAATAAATACTCCAATATAAGCTTAAAGGTTCAAACCTAAAAGTCATTGGGAAAAAAAAAATCTGTTATCAATTCATTCTTTCATTTATTCATTAGTTTTAAGACTTTTCATCAATTTAGAGACTTGACTAATAATAAAATTTTAAGTTTTGGCTTTGAAAACAGTTTTAAACTATCCTTTTGTAACAGTGGACACATGCTATTTTTCTGAATTTTAGTTGAAGATGTCTAATTTTGGGCTGGATCACAAGTTTCTGACCCAAGTGTTTGATAAGCAGTTCATAAATTGTGCACGTTCTGACATGTGGTAGGATCCACAAGGGGAAAAACATGTTATTGTGGCAGCTGCAAGTTACCATATAATCTTCCCAGGCAATATAAGTTTTCTTAAAAGAATTATTATATAGTCAAATATCCTACAAACACTTGCCCAATGTTGCTGTCTGGATTATTATGGATCAAGGTTCCTTAGATCAAAATAGCCTTTGTTCCTGGGCATTTGATCATTGGGCTGCATCACAGTGATTGTGTTAATGCTCTCTCTCAACAGGACTGTTTGCATTTTCTGAGACATTAAGAAATTCTTCTTAGTGATAATCTTTTGTTCTTTATACAACTGTTGCTGTAGGAATTATCTGAAGTAGATTAGCTGGTTGATAAAATTTTGTACTATCCCAGAAACAATTGTAACAGTTTTATTTTCTTCTTTTTATTGAAGAAAAAACTTACAGATTTGTAAAAAGTGCTTTAGTGAATGCCCCTGTATAATCTTGTTTTGTACATACTTAATCAGAGCCAAGTTTTTTTAAGAAAGGGCAATATTATTTTAGTGATTTGTATATTGCTTCCATTTGTTTTTCTTTTTCTGTCTCTCCATATGTTCCTGCAGAGTTACAACCTTGATTTACAGGTGGTTTGCCTTGATTAAGACTTTTTAATATTCTAGGATGCATGGCCCCACGGTTTAGATTTTTCCTTCCAGTAGTGGAAGTTGCCAGCTGAAATTCTCATTTTTTATTGCATTCTACCTTTAAATGCTTGCTTCTGGGAAATGCTTGGATGCTTTTAAGCAAACTTCATAATACAAAAGACATTTGTAGTAAAAAGAGTGAGTTGTCTCAGCAGGAAATGTAATTTTCAAAGACATCAGCCATAGGAGATGCCTACATTCAACTATGTATTATGACAAAGAAGTTGGTTTCTAGCAGCAGGAATATCTTTGAGCTATAAGAAATCACAATGCTCTTTGAAACTGGAGAATATGCAATCTGTCCTTTGCTGGAGATATATTTAAGAAGTGATTAGGCTTCTTTGTATAAAAAGATAGCTGAAACAATGGCTGCCACCACATAAAAAGTGAACAGAATGTGAAGCAGGTCAAAAACTAAGCATATGGAATAAAAAAATTTTCAGCAAAATGTAGTATTAAAAATAATGGATTTGGATATGTCTGAATGTGGGAGCAATGCTGAAAGCAGCAAGAGAAGTACGGAGGCAAGTAAAGAAGAAAAATAAATTAGAAAATCCACAGTGTTCTAGGGGGGGGGAAAACCAAACAAAAAACAACCACATTTGTTTGCAATCCAGGAAGATGATTTTGGCTTCCTTCATGCTACATGTTCTGAAGAACAGAATTTTGTACTTTTATGTATATAAAAAAATGGCCGTGCTAAACATATTTCATCTCTAATTTCTTTCTTTATTCAAAAGGACTTTAAAGCTGACATTTATACTTATTAGCTCAGCTGTTTAGAGCATGATGCTAATAATGCCAAGGTCTCAGGTTCAATCCTGGTATGGGCCATTTACTTAAGAGCCAGACTCATTGATCCTTGTGAGTCCCTTCCAACTCAGAATATTCTGTGATTCTAATGAAATAGTGAGGTGCTGCACTAGGTCTCAGACTGCTGAACAACTGCTCCTGTTTTGTTGTTAGAGCTCCAGCTTGCATGACTGATCCTACATCAAACCTCAATCTCCCAGACAGTGTCTGAGTATGGCTCAGGAGAACAGGCCAAAGGGGAGGCAGAATGAATGAAGCTACATTTTTCTACTGTGGAAGAGAATATAACCACATGGAGATGTTCTCTAATAAGCAACAGGGGCTGGCCCCTTTTACTTACTGGAAGAGACATAACCTATGAAACTTCATAGAAGTCAGCTGAAATTGTACATTGTGTTAGGTACAAGGTAGATGTTGCACAGTGCCAACCAGTTATAGCTTCCACACTTAAATTGTCTTCTCCCAAACTGTTGATACTGCACATTTACTGTATAGAAAAATCGTTCAAGGTTTCAAATATTAATTAGTGAATTAAGTTAACTTTTAAATGAACACCTCTGATGAATGTGTGATTTGTCCATTTTTTCTGCAAAATTTATTAAATCAGAATTTTATTTCAGGATTTACAAAAGTTTTAAAGAAACAAAATCAACAACAACAAAGGTGAAAAAAACAGAAAATAAGTTGTTGGGAGGGGTTTTTTTGTTTTTTGGTGAATTCATTTGTTCTCAAAATATTCTGATATTTAGTTTAAGACTGTTTTATGCTGCAGTATTCCTGAAATAAATAAAATTGATCTTAATTTATAACAAGCAATGTACATGATTTAAAATTACATGCAGAATGCAGCACTTTTTGTTCCAAAGAGATCCCAGATAAATGAGTGTCATTGCTATGATTGTGGATTTGTCATGCAGGAGCTTCTTAGTCCCACCTTACAGTGTTAAATCAGTCATCTTTCTTGGTTTTGCCCTGACATGAGAGTCTAATGATCACTCTCACATTTTATTCTAACCTGTCACTACTAATACTTATCCTGACATAAATGTTAAATACTTTGGTACCCAAAACATTTTTGACTGGCCTTTTCCCAGTACAAATAAGTATAGGTCTACTCTGAAGAATGCAGAAAAAAGAATAGTATCACAGAAAAGCAAATTTAAAAATGCAATAAGCTCTTGCCCAGCTAGATAAATATATTTTCTAAATTTAAATTCTTTAAATGTTCCTTGCTACATTCATCACTTTGCTATATATAGAGGTGCCTTGCAATGAGATTTTCGTAGTCGGATGACCAGAAGAGTTCATCTGTCCACAGTAAAGCTTCATATATCAGAAATTATGGTGACTGCAGTAAAACTTGGAAATCCAGTTGAATGTATTTTATGTATATATCATGTGGTGACAACCAAAGTTCTTAAAAGGTGTTGACATAAATCCAGAGAACTCAAAAAATTTGTTTACTTAGTCTTTAAACTGTGATCAGTCACCAGTTACTGCCTGGCATTACAGTAAATCCATTGTTTCCCAGAAATGTTCATTGGAACTTCTATACATGCATTTGTCCAATGCTTTGTTTAACGTTAAACCTAACTCTTCACAGTAGTATCAGATCTACTGATTGCATGGAGAACAAATGTAAAGTATATTCAAACACATCCTCACCAGAAGCAGAGGAGACCTAACCAAATCAACCTCTTTTCTGACTATTGTCCTCATTTCCAGATCACATTTATATACAACTCTCTCAGTATTACAACCCACAAGTCTGCTTTGGTGGGTGATGCAAATTGTGAGACAGATCTATAAAAAAGTTGATCTAGTTGACAAAAACAGCAAATGGCTTGTAAGGCATATAAGATAGTAGAGGTACTAATTTTTATTTCTCATTCTTGATTATATTACAGTGTAACATCTAATCACAAAGAAAGCATAGAATTGTTATGAAGTTCCATGCAAAGTTTAAAACTTATGGTGTGTATGGCAATGTCTCTTTCTTTCTCTTTTTGTTTCTCTGACAATGAAGTATAGAAGAGTTTAGTGACACTTTTCTGACCCTACAGCAAGGCAGATCAGGGAAAGCTATGAAAGCAAGCTATGACATCATCAAGATGAACTCTTTAGACAATAAAGCAGCAGCTCTGTTAAACTGGAAGACAGTACTGTTTCTTTTAAGCATATTGCTAGTTTAAACAGATGTCCATTAAATAATTAAAAAACAACCCTTAGCTTTGTATAATAAGGGACTGCACACAAGCAGGATGCACTGTGTTGGAAATTGATAGCAAATGTCACATGGTTCAGCATCTTACACAGTACAAGTTATGACAAGCTGAAAATTTGCTCAACCTGTCACACAAGCCAGGCACTAAGCAGAGATTTGAAGTAGTTATACTTATTTGATACCAAATATGACATCATATTGTGTTTCTGGTCTGGCAGTTGAGGTTCTGAGCATCTGATTAGGGTCTCTGAAACAAGCCCATGGAAGGTATGCAGTTGGATCCCTGAAAAAGAGAATTCCAACATTAATGTGTCAGGCAGTGACTCAAACGGATGCTTAGTTCTGTGTTCAGAATGTAAATATACACTGCTAGAAAATTGTTATAAATATTATTATATATCTCTGGGTTTGTACTTTGCTATTCTATTAGACTATTGCTTCCAAATATCATATCTTTAGGTATTAATTGTTCCAGGAAAAAACCAAGAGCTTTTTATCCTTATTGTTTTCTTTGCCACAGCCTGGTGTCAGAAAAGGCACTTTTTTGGCAAGAATTGCAGGTAGATGGGAAATTATACTCATAGTTAATATTTCTGATGAGTAATTGGTGCAGTCTTACTAATCATACTGCTAGAACACAATCACCTTTCCAAGGTACTTCTCTCCATCCTTCAGCTTCTTTAAAAATCTAAACAGTAAACACTCTGAGTCACTCAGTCATAGGTAAGTATATGCATTTTAGGAATGCCAAAATTGGCATCCCTTATGTACTGATTGCATTGACAATAATACATTAATTTCATAAACATAGTCACAATCAAATATATAAATGTGATTGTATGGATACAGCTGAGCATAACATTTCAGGAAAATGCAGACAGTATCAAAGGTCAAGACAGTATCAAAATCAGAATTGATATTTGAAGGCTAAGCCAAAGGTGTCAGATAAAACAGTGACAGGCATCTTCAAAAGACCTGTGCTTGGATATGAATTCTGATTAGTTAACATTTGGAAGAAGTTCCTGAACTGTTACTGACACATTGACTAGAAGAAAACAGAATTGGAGGAGATTACAAAAAAAATAATCAAGAGATACCATAATGTGAAGGAAATACATTAAAAAACTAGGTGGAGAAATGTTTACAAGAACACTCTTATACATTATATCATGTGCTCATTAATCTCTGTGAAATCTTAGTGTAACTTCAAACAGAATAAATGTCATACATGCAGTATGAAGGAATTTCTAGGCTCAGTTTTTAAACTCAGATTTCTAAATATAATTTCTTAACTGTATATTTAGATATCAATAATAGGTGCTGGTCATAAATTAGCATTAACTAGCTCAAATACATATTTGGATACCTAAAAAAAAATACAGGCATTTAATGTCACATACAATATGAGCCAAGTGTGACCAGAATTTTGATTAAATTTCACTTAAAATAAAACACAGCTACCTGGAGCTTACATTAGAAGGTGTCAGTAAAAGCACTCACTCAGCCTCGTTCCTTCTAATTATCCTAAGATCAATTTAAAAAGAAAATAAAGAAAGAAGACAAACATGAAGGATCGCTATAAATTAACAGTGTCCTATACAACAAATATTTGTAAAAAAATTATTAAAATGCTAAAATATCATAATAAAGTTTTTTAAAAAAAGAAACCCTAGGGCAGAACTAAGCATGACATTCCTATGTCTTTTGATACTATTAGAATGGTTTTCTGCTTGGATTTTATTTTTATTTTTCTCATATGAAATATCTCAATTGTGTCATCACTGAGAAAGTTCACTTGGCTGAGAAAATTGTTTTTCCAGTGCAAAGGTTTCATCTTTGCATCTCAGCAAAAGCTTTTGAATTTATCTAGTGCATGATCAATAAGACAGGAAACAAAAGACACTGCATTTCTGAACTGAATCGATTGTGTACCATTGCATTAAATATTAGACTCATTCTCATCTTAAAGTGGTACAAAGATATCAATTTACAGCCTATTTAATTTTATAAATGTTACTCTAATTATATATATTAATGCCAGTAAAGCAGAACTGTAAGCATCTAGAAAGCTGTGTCAGCAAGGGAATCATGTTCAATGTGTTTGAAAAAAGAGTACGTGACACATCTGTCTGACTTATAATACCAATATCCTTAAAAGATCTTGAAGCAGTGGAGAATTCACAGGATCTCGTCACAGCCCCGAGGGCATTAACAGCCTCTCCTGTGACCCTCACCCATCCTGGCACATAAACTTAGGACATCATTCCATCTCAGCTTCAGGGCCATTGGTCTGTGCCCAAGCAGTACTGTAGTAGTGTTAGTCTGGAGTCCTCTCCTGGTCCCTTGGCTTGACCCGGCAGCCCTATGCTTTGGCTTGCCTTCATCTATCCTGATTCCTTCTCCTTTTTCTCCCAGATGAGGTCTTGAAAGGAATCTGGACCTGGTTCATCTCTTGTTATATTGGGGACCCTGTTACCTTTACTCATCTCCAGCTCTCTGTTCAGTCCTTGCAGGACTGTTCCCCCCCATCAGCAGGGGAACAACCTGAACAGAGTCAGCCTTGCTCTTAGATTCCCATCCCTTCAGGAGTAGCTGGACTTCATTGCAACTATGAATCATGATCAAGTTACTCCTTAATGTTTACAATTCTAGACAGCTTAAAGTCTGAACGAGCCTTATTTGTAGGTTAAACAGACAGGCACTTTTTCAGAAATATGCCTTTGCACTCCTGACCAACAGCCACCTTAAACACTGTACTACAGAGTGGTTCCCCCATCTGCCTTCCATAGCACTGTTTCACTCAGTAAATTTCACAAATATGTCACTTCCCTTGTAGGCAAGGGCTCCTTCAGTCAGGATCATGTGTTCTTTACCTGGCATTAATAACCTAAACCAAAAACCAGTTAATTCTCTGTCTCTCTTCTCCACCTGTAAAACATAACACATTTAAGAAGTATGATGCTCATAAAAATAATAGACATGATCTTCAAGGTTGGTAACCTAAAGCAGAGAAAGAAGTGAAGGAATATAAACATGATCAAGAAAAATGTGGTAGAATACAAGCTATGGTTATTATTTCACATAGATATACCAATAGCAAACAAGAGGGTGGAAAAGGATACACAAAGGTCATATTATCTCAAACAATGTAGTGATGATCTGCCAAAAATACAGTTCATACTACATCCCTGGTTGCTTTAAAAAAAAAAAAA
>VXBX01005117.1:20929-45059 GCA_013400415.1 Scytalopus superciliaris
TTTTATGTTTGTTTGGTTTGAGTCTTTTGGGTTTGGGGTTTTTTGAAGGGTGTAAAAACCATAAAAACAACACCTACTTCAATGAAAATTGAAGCCAAGGTTTGCACTCCAGATGATCAAACAGTCCCCTTGATGCCCAGTGCTATGAAGCCTGATGCCACAATTTGCATGTTGGTATTTGGCTTTGGTGTTAAGTGTTGACATCTCTGACATGCAGTGACATGCAGCACATCTTCACTAAATTGTGACAGAAACTGATCCATAACTGAAACTAAGAGCACATGCCAGTCATTTATTGCCTTTTGTACCAGTCCATCTTTACATGGATTTTGATAGTAAAATAGCACTAGTTGGATATTGTCACTGATACAAGTACCATTGCACTGGGTGTGCATGGCAAGGTATTGTTAGTGGTGGGGCTACAGGTGTGGCTTCTGTGAGAAGCTCCTGGAGGTTCTCCCCAGGTGTGGCAGAGCCAACACCAGCTCCAAGATAGATTCTCTGCTGGCTGAGGCTGAACCTATCAGTGACAGTGGTAGCAACTCTGGGATAATTCATTTTAGGTGGAGGGGAAAAAAGCTGTAGAACAAAAGGAGCTGAATGAGGGGAGTGAGGATATGTCAGGGAAATAACACATCAAGGTCAGTGAGGTAGGAGAGGGAGGATTATTGTTCCAGTCACCAGAGCAGAAATTTCCCTGAAGCCAATGGTGCATACCATGGGGAGCCAGGCTGTATCCGTGCAGCTCATGAAAGGCCACAGTGGAGCAGAGATCCTTATGCAGCCCCTGCAGGAACCCCACGCTGGAGCAGGTAGGTGTGCCCGAAGGAGGCTGTGACTCTATGGGAAGCCCATGCTGGAACAGACTCCTGGCAACACCTGTGGCCCTATGGAGAGAGGAGCCTATGCTGAAGGTTTGGAGCAGCCTGTTCCTGAAGGACTGCATCCCATGGAAGGGACTCAGGCTGCAGCAGTTTGTGGAGAGCTGTCTCCCTTGAGAGGGACGACACGATGGAGCAGGAAGAGAATGTGAGGAGAGCTCCCCCTGAGGACGGACTGGCAGAGAAAACAAGTGATTACTGCAGCCCCCACTCCCCATTAGAGCTCTGTCCAATATGACCTTTAATGTTTCCAGGGAGGGGGCATCCACAATTTCTGTGTGCAACCTACTCCAGTGTCTCACCAGTCTCACCATAAAAAATGTCTTCTTATGTCCAATTTAAATCTACCTTTCTGTCTAAGTCCATTGTCCCTTATCCTGTTATAGAGGCCTTGGTAAAAAGTCTCTGTCTTTTTTCTCCCCGTGCTCTGTAAATTGAAGTCCCCTTTATACAGACAGTGGCAACACAAACATAAATGTAAACCATGTTTTGCTGTTTAGTTTAATATTTAGTCCAGCTCACAGTTGATAATAATTCCACATCACAGTTTTGTAGAGATCTGATTCCAGGCTTATGTTTTTGATTCTTACTATCCTCCATTGTCCTCCACTTCAATATAAAGTACAGAAGGTTTACACATCAGAAATGAAGGGGTCAATCATTGACATGAGAGACAAAATGTCAGATAAACTTGGTCTTTAAGTTTTCTATCAAAAATTCAGAGTTCTACATAATGGACAGAGGGTAAGCAGCTGAAAAATCCAAATAAACATAACACAAAATAAAGATTTTGTTTGTTTTTTTTTTTTTTTTACAAGTAGAAAAGATGAGAGAAACCAACAAAATCAGAATGTAACAGAAAAATATCCTTAGGCCGCAAGACACATCAACTACCTGTGCACACACAGAGCACAGAATTCTTCATATTCACATTTTGTTTTAAACTGATAGAATTTATAGATGATAAGTTTGGCTCCCAAGGAAAATGTTAATAGAATTACTCTACAAGGTGAAACTCAAGAAATCCATTGGCCTTATTTGTTCTACCCTAATAGGGCAATTTAGTCAGAATATCCAAGAATCTATCAATTTCGAATTTAGTCTTTTTCACATCATATTAACTTGGAAACTTCGTGTATTACTGGAAAAGTAACACTATATGATATAGAACAGTAATTTCTAGAAAATTATTAGTAGAAGAAAACTTATTAATAAACATACCAAGCTGGATGCATTAACAAAAGAATTCCATATGGCTATTATTTTGTCTATATTATTTATATTTTTAATTTTTATTTATACTTATAGATTTAATATCTGATCCCATAAGATATATATTAGTACCAGATTTTCCAATTTGGCAGTGTTTCTAGGAAACTATTATTCTAGTTCACTCTTTGTTAAAATTTAAATAGTTTGAAAAATTTTTATAAAGTCTAGAAAATCAGAAAAATAAATTCCTTATAAACTCTCTAAATTGCAGGTAGTCCATTTAGGATTTCCAAGCTGCTGACCTCCAGAATAAATGTTCTTGCAGGCACTGATTCTTTGGGGCTTGAAATGTTAAACAATAATTTTTTATCTTTTTTTTTTTTTTTCAGTGGAGGGGGGTAGGCAGTCTGCCTGCACTTTGTTGTTCTCAGTTTAGCAGCTTTATCTGTTTCTGTTCATGCTGAACCAGAATTATATGTACAAATTTTGAAGAAACAAGTCTTAGAATAACCTTTCTCACTGAACGATTTAAAATATAATAATAAAGAATCCAACCTGTTTCTTTTTTTTTCTTTAAAATGTACTACCAATTTATACTGTTTTGGAATATACAAATGAAGTCAATCTGTAGGGGCTAACTACTGAAAAATATTGAACATCAGAAGGAAAAAATCAATCAAAAAACAATTGACCTCAATATTTCTCATTTGAAATATCATATGAATTATTATTTGAACACCGCTGATAGAAAATTCACTTTATTTTACAAATTTGTAGAGTTTATTAGTGCAACATTGAAACTACATTGCTCATATGTGGCTACTGCTTTTTATTCAACTTAATCAGCAAAGAGTTCCACTTGGCAGAGGCAAGATTTTGTTCTATGTTATCTTTGTGATATCAGTTTCTGGTATGTAGTTTAAGAATCTACTGAGTTTAATTAAATCCCTATGCTTAGTCTCTTTGAAAAGCAGATTCTCACTGTTTTTTTCAAATATTTAAGAAGACATTCTACCAACACAAGACAGCTATAAAATATACCAGTCATGTTTATTCCTGCGGAAGATCTTAAAAAGGACTCTGAATATGCCAAAATTGTCAGAAAACAAGTAGAGATCCTGCAGAAAAATGATGCCCTAGTTGCTAGATGTAATTCCTCTTGATTATGCATAGAACCATAGAATAGAATCATAGCATTAACCAGGTTGGAAAAGATCTATGAGATCAAGTCCAACCTTTGATCCAACCATTGTGCTTACCAGACTATGGCACTAAGTGCCACATCCAGTCTTGCCTTAAAAACCTCCAGGGACAATGAATCAAACACCTCCCTGGGCAGCCTATTCCAATTCCTGATTACTCTCTCCATAAAAGAATTTCTTCCTAATGCCTAACCTGAACATTCCCTGGCACAGCTTAAGCCTGTGCCCTCTTGTCCTACTGCTGGTCACCTGGGAGAAGAGACCAAGGCCACAACTTCCTTTCAGGTAGTTCTGCAGAGCAATAAGGTCTCGCATGAGCCTCCTCTTCTCCAGGCTGAACAACCCCAGCTGCATCAGCCTCTCCTCACAGGACTGGTTCTCCAGTCCCTTTGTCAGCCTCATTGCTCTTCTCTGGACCTACTCCAGTACCTCAGTGTCCTTCCTGGCATAATAGTTTTCAAGAGCTTTATGTTTTTAATGCAAGAAGAAATCTCATGATTTCTTGCATTTTTGAAGGTATGACCCACCTACTGCCTTTGTCTTAACAAAGAAATGGCAGAGGAACACTGAAAACTAAATGACAAGTATTGAAATATAATGGCTTAGTCCTTATAAACAGTTGTTACAAATAGTTTTATAACCTAACAAAAGTTACATCTTTTTACTTGCTTTTTAATTTATCCAGAAGAAACGATGAATAGCTAACTATCAAAACTCAAAGAAATAGCCTGTATTGGAAATTCAGGAAGAATTCCAACTATAAAAGCAAACTATAAAAAGCTGCAATAAATTAATTAGAAATAATACCTCTGTTATTTCTAAGGATATAACACTGTTAATACCTTAGTATTAATGCTGTTAATATCACTGTCAATATTTCTCCATGATTCATTAAAACTTAAAACTTTGAGCTAATATTATTGTACTTGAAATTTTTTTTAGAGATTAAGTGGGCTGACAAGTGTTACATAGTAGTGATAAGCATTTTAGAGATGCAGGGTAAGCAACATATTCAAGAGTTAGATATCAAAACTTGAGTCTACAAAATAGAGCTAATCCATCTTCTTACACTCATTAAATTTCACTGTTACTTCATTCCTCTCAGTGCAATGATTAATGCCTCTCCTGTTTATCACATGCATCTAAATAATGATACAGACCTGTAAAAAAGTTACATGAAGAAAGTTAGAAATGTCCTCTACTTCATATCAACATCTGCCTGTTTAGCTAATACATAAGAGGACAGTTTATTCCGAAATAGGATTTGCTACTGTAAGCTTACAAATGATATTGCAGAAATCTGATGTTTATTTATTATATATGTGTGATTAACTATGTGTGTTTGTGTACTTACTGACTGAGCTCAGAAGACATGTCCATATCTCCATATTCTTCTAATTTAACATGGAGTTTCTTTCATGTTCTATGCTACTTTGTAATGCAAGTATGACTATACAGAAACAAGAACAAAGTAATTTGCATCCAGAAAGACACTGAATTGATATTCGGTAAAAAGACTCAAAATCTAATCTGACTTGCACAAATCACGCAACAATGCAGACAGTATTTTTATGTCTTTTGTTTACCCATAAAATGCTCTCATCTATGGTTCATTGCCTTTATGCTTACCAGCTAGGTTAAATTAATGGATTTAAATGCCATTACACACTTTGTTCTTATTGTTCTGTGAACTTTTTCTAATTTTGTTTTTTTTTTTTTTTTAAATATACAGTGATTCTTTTTTTCAGTATTGGATGAGACATTGTGCTGTCTCTTTCATCTGTCAAAAATGTGTTTGATTAATATCCAATTCAGTATCCAGGATGATAGACTTATATAATAGATATAAATAAATTATAACAAACAGTTTACATATCCGAAATTATCTCCATGACCAGGGAAAAAAATACTTCACTGAAAAATTTCATTAAAGACATGTCCATGGCCTAATACTGTCTGTAAATGCTATCAAATATTTGTCTGTACTCTGCCTACTAAGTAGTGCAGTACATTATATATACATATATTTATATATTCCAATTTTTAACTGTTCAACAAAAGAATAGTAATCTGGGGGGATGAGGAGAAGAATATCAAAACAAACAAAAGAAATTTGGCAGGAGTGCTTTCCACATGGTGTCTACATTAAACTCTGCTTGTGAAAGCAGGATTTACTTACAAAATACTAGAACATGTGAAATGAAAAGCAGGCACATCTGCAACTAATAGTCACAGAATCAAAGAATAGTATGGGTTAAAGGTGTAATCTGTCTGTTGCCAGCAGGTTTGTTTTGTTGTCTTGTAAACTGACCCAAGAACCCCCAAATTCTGCTGGTGACACCAGGATTGATCTACTGGCTCTTCCTTTTTCCTTCCACATCATTCCCTGCAACTGGAAGGATAGAGGAGAACACTACTCTTGATCCAACAAGGCGCTGAAGTCTCTTCTCATTGCCTTCAGACTTCATAATGCAACTTCATGCCTATATGGAAAATCAATAGTGACTGATAACCTGACTTCAGACCAATCCAGAACAGGAAGCTTTCTATTCACATATGCACCTGGGCCACAGGGAGACAGAAGATTTTGCTAAGAAATGGGTTTGGTCTGCATGTTTGTCCTGTTCCCTTCAGAAGGGAATCTGCTATCACAATGATTGTCCTGTTTTTTCGTTAATGTGAGCACCTTTCATACAAGATACATGCCACCCTGACCTCAGTGATATCTCCATGCTAGATGAACCAACATCATAATTGTCCAGTTTTGCTTGCAGAGCCTCATACCATAATGACAGGGCACCTGTAGAAGTGAGGCAGTCACAGAAGAGACATGCCTGCTGAGCTGAGCAGGCCCTTGTCATCATTGGCACTTCCCCCTAAAGTCACTTTGTTCAGCCAGGCAGAGGGAGCATAGGCAATCCTCCAAATCCTGTCCTGACTGTATGTGGGGCTTGTCCCAGGCAAGGTACATGCTGTTCTACAAGCCTATCTCACAGAATCACAGAATTGCTAGGTTTGGAGGGTTAAGTTCAACCTCCCTGCCAAAGCAGGGTCACCTAGAGTGGGTTACACAGGAACACATTCCAGTGGGTTTTGAATGCCTCCAAAGACAGAGACTCCACAACCTTCCTGAGCAGCTTGTTCTAGTGCTCTGCCACCCTCAACATAAAGAAGTTCTTTTTCATATTGGTGTGATACTTCTTGTGGTTTAGTTTGTGGCCATTGCTCCTTGTCCTGTCACTGGGCGCCACCAAAGAGAGGTTGACACCTGCCTCTGAGATATTCATATGCATTTTTCCCTTGCTCTCCCTGATACTCCTCAAACTTCTCATCTTCCTTCAGAGCTCTTTCACCAAGTGGAAGAGTTCCTCTATCCAGGGGCAATTGCCACAGCTATGCTCACTCCTGCCATCCCATACTCCCATCATAGATGGGCACACCCTGCAGCTGACACTGAGGTGTCATCAGTGTATTCCCACAGGAGCTCTCTCTGAGCAACTTCATCAGTCATGGTGGGTGCAGATCTTAGAGAGGCCATGGCTTTTGGCTGGGTGGATACCATTGCTCCCTGGTCAGGCTGGCAGACTTTCAGCACTTGCTCTGAGCCCCTTCTACACCAAATGCTGATATGCCACAGGCTGTTTTCCCACCCTCTTGGCAGCACTTCTGGTCACTAGCATTTCCCAGGAGCAGCTTCTATATAGTATCAGGAGCTTCACAGCCATTGCTCCTGGCCCTTATCAGGTTCTGTAAGCCACTGCTGTGCAAGCTGCAGGTACCTGGCAGCTCTCTCAGCTTCCCTGAACTTCCTCTGGTACAGAACCTGTCCCATACAGCACATCAGAACATGCCACTGCCAATCGTGCTAGCACCAGAGACTTGCTTTTTACTTAAGTATTAATTAAGAGAACAGATAAAGAAAAGAAACAGAGAAGAAAAAATAATGAAATTCATGCCAAAAATAATACAAATATTTTGGTGTTGTTTCTGTCATTTTAAATCTAACTAACTTCTGTATGGTTCCAATGCCTTCCATTATTATTATTTTTAAATATATTTATCAACATGCATATTTTCCATTGCCCCTTTGTAAGCACCTTGCCACACATTAACAAGAATTCTATGACAAAACATCCCTATGAGCAAGAGGATACTATCATAGTAGAAAAAAGGTTGAGTCTAGTTTCTCTTGACCAAAAATCTTAGAGATCATTTATTCTCAAAAGTACATTTACCATTTTACATAAGATGTTAAACTTTCATAGTATTTGCTGATAATACTGTAGCAGAACCAGATGCATAATTTACATCAGTTAACTGTACTGAATTTCATAATATTTTTTCACCTTTATTCTTGTTATGCTTCCTTCTCTCATATTTCGTCCTGAAATTGTTGACTGGGGTCCTGTGGTACCAGAGAAAGACATTTATCTTTATTTTCATCCCTTCCACCTCTTTCTTTCTTACCTTTATTTCTTTACCTTCCAACTTTACCTCCCACTTTTCTGTTCATGTTCTGTGTGCCATTTATCAATTGCAAAATAATAACAAATAAATTATTGTGTTAGTATAGAGATTTGTGTCCCTGACTTGTAGCTGCACAGGTTTATGTTTCCAGTTCTAGCACATAATAATGTTCCTGAAGATTTATATCCCCTATACAGCGCAAGAGAAGTCTGAATTGGCTGACTGGTGATGTCAAGCTCAATTGCTAATGTCCTCTCACATAGCTTGCTCTTCATAGACATTATACATGTCTGGTGATGTCTATATTGTCATGAATAATATGCTTAATCTCAATTTAAAGGATTCTTGACCCCAGTTTTGCCCTAATTATATTACATTACATATTACTCGTTTATATGGCACTTTTAATACCAAGCACTGAGAGTCTGTTTCATTTTCAGAGTTGCCCTTCCAGCATTAAGCTACACTACTTTTTACCTTAGCAATGTAAGTGATTAGTGATACTTTTTAACTGAACTATGAACTTTTGTCTTCAGTTGTTAAATATGCTATCATGAACCCTCTTCTAAGATCACAGGTATAAATTACTTTAATAAATATATGGAAATAGAGGAATACTCATGTATTAATATAAATATTTAAAGTTATATGGTGAAATTCCGTTAAACAACAAGTTGTTGCATATATGCATAGACTTGTTTTTGGACAGACTGGTTTTGGCTGGGATAGAGTTAATTTCTTCTCAGTAGCTAGTACAGTGCTGTGCTTGGGGTTCCACATGAGAATAATGTTAACACATTGATGTTTTGGTTGGTGCTTAATTGTGTTGATCCTAAATCAAGGCCTGTTTTTATGTCTCATGCTCTGCCAGTGAGAAGCTACACAAAAAAACCTTTGAGGGAGCATAGGCAGTACAAGTGATCTAAATTGGACAAAAGGATATTCCATACAATAGAACATCATTCCCAGTACATAAACTGGGTGAGTTATCCATAACAAGGGCTGATCAGGATTTGGGACAGGGTCTAGCACTGGTCAGTGGGTGGTGAGCAATTTTATTGCATCACTTGATTTTCCTTGGGTTTTATTTTTTCATTATTATTTTTACTATTATTACTATTATATTTTACTTTATTTCAATTATTAAAATGTTTTTATCTCAACCTACAAGTTTTACTTTTGTTTCTCCTCCCCATTCCACCCAAAGGGATGTGGTGCGAATGTGAGTGAGTGACTGCATGATGCTTAGTTGCCAGCTGGGCTTATACCACAACAGTCCTTTTTGCCAAATGTGAGGCACAATGGGTTGAGATAACAAAAGATCTGACCAGAGTGTGTTAAAAGAAAATTGTTATAAACATTCATTGTATTGGTTTAATAGTTACTGGTTACAATGTTGATTTATTTGCTCTCAGAGTTGTATTTTATCTCAGGGTTGTGTACTGTATTATCAGTAATATCTTACTTGCAGTATGTGTTCCCTGTGGTAATGTTTATTATCCTCGAGGCCTGGGCTAAGACTGTCATTGTGGGATATTTTGTAGTATTGGCTTATGATATGATAGTGCTGCTGGTTGGTAAACCAATCTGGTGTATGTATTCAGTATCGCAGACACCTCTGTACTTTGGGAATCATCTACTGGGAATGATTAATAATCACACCTGTAACCTTTTCTCAGAAAGACAACCTATAGGGAAAATACATTTCTAAATCTTTCTTCCTTCTTTCTCTCCTTCTCCTCTAGGATGATTATAGTAGCATTTGAGAATTTTAAACATTTTGAATATCCTTTGAATACCCTTGAAACCAAGCAGGTCTTTTTGCTAGAAACCAGTATGTTGCTGCATATGGTTCAGGTCTTGTTTAAGGTAATCACACAATTAAGAACATCACCCAGAGATCTGCCCAAAGGCTGGAGAGTTCTGAGTGGCAGGGTGTGTAGAATAGTATGGACAATTACCTAAGGCAGTAGGCACCTCCAACATGTTTGCACCTTACCCCCTAAACAAGTGCATAATCCAGAAACACCAGTAAAATATTTGAAAAAGCTGTGCTCTCACCCTGGCACCCCCAGAGAGACACAACGTGCTGGGACCTGGCCCAGGCCTATTGAACCATGTTCAACACTGTCCAGTACCCTCAGGGGGAGAAGAAGGTCTCTGGATCTGACAATAAGACAACAGACACTGCAGCTGCTCTAACCCCAGTGAGAGACTGCCCTGGAACCAGAAAACCAACATGTGCCAGTGCCAGTTGCCCCTGTACAGCAGCAGAAGAAATTCACACAAAAGTCACCCATAAAAAGCTTTAGCAAAAGTCTAATGAAGAATGGAGACTAACAATAGACAATCATGGCCTGAATGAAGTCACACCATCCCTGAGTGCTCTTGTACCAGACATGCTGGAACTTCAATATGAACTGAAGTCAAAGGCAACCAAGTGGTGTCACAGCTGATATTGCTAATGAATTTTTTATCAATCCCTTAGGCAGCAGCGTGCAGGCCACAATTTACTTTCACTTGTAAGAGAGTTCAGTGCACCTGGAATCTACTGCCCCAGAGGTGGGGAGACAGCTCTACAAACTGCCATGGACTGATTCAGACTGCACTGGAATAGGGTGGAGCTCTACAACACATGGATCACACTGATGATGTGACTGTGTGGAGTAATAGAGCAGTAGAAATTTTTGAGAAAGGGAATAAAATAGCCCAAGTCCTTCTGACAGCCAGTTTTACCATAAAACAAAGAAAAGTAAAGGGCCTTGTATAGGAGGTCCTGTTTTTTTTTGAAAAAAATGGCAAGATGGATGTTGTCAGAACCCAATGGATGTTATTAATAAGATAACAGCAATGTCTCTACCAACTAACATGAAAGAAACACAAGTTTTTTTAGGCACTGTGGGATTTTGGAGAGTGTTTATTCCAAATTACAGTTGGATTGTAAGCCCTGTCTATCAAGTGACCCAGAATAAGTATAATTTCGAATGGGGCCCAGAGCAATGACAAGCCTATGAACAAATCAAGCAGGAAAGAGTTCATGCAGTAGCCCTCGGGAGTCTTAACCCAGGCCCCAACCATGACAGCTTGGAAAGAAGCTGGGGTTCGATATAGAAAGAAAATATACCCTTATGCCCAACTGTGAAATCAGAATCTTTACTTGTATACTGTATAATATTATTTCCTGGGTAGCTAGTCAGACTCCAGGCTACTTTGGACAAGGGTATTTTTTTACTACACATTTGTACACTGAATAACATGATGGCACTAAGTACAACAATAGATTCCTAAATTTTTCTCATTCCCTCAAACGTAAATTATCATAATGAAGCTGATTATTTCTTTAAAAAGAAAGCACGACAGTATAAATACTTTATTTTCCTCCTACTAGAAATAGTTTCACTCCTCTGTTTTATAACCAAAAATAAAGGCTGTAGATAGTAAGAAAAGATTATGTGATTAAACAGAATGAATACTGGCTGATTTACTCTGTAAGGATTCTGACAGATATTTATCATGGTTAGGGAGTCATGAACTCAGAAGAGGGGCTGGGAGTCCAAATGCAAGTATCTGGCAAGAAATTATATATGGAATAGGCAGGGCAACAAAGAGATAAAAAATGTGCAACAGGAAGGAAAATTTAAATGAATTTATAACAATTTAAGAGAAAGTGATGGAAGTTGTGAGTACAAGTACGACTTGGAAACAGTCATAGGAAAGAGGACAGGATTTTTAATCAGAATATAACAGTATTTGCTCTTCTAAGAATAAATTAATCATATTTTTGTAAAGAATACAAAGATGAAGAAGTATTCAGACCAAAAAAAAAAAGGGAATAGAGAAAACAATATCAAACAGGAACTAACTTGGAAGTTAGTGTAACAGCAAGGCTAATAATCCAAGGAAGTGTTTAGCAGCAGATTTTATAATTTTGGTTATAATTCTGCAATTCTTAGCTACATATGTAAGTAACGGAAGAGATTTCAGACATGAGACCCAAGACGATATCATGACATGGTACAACCAGGTCTCTGGCAGGTCTGAAAGACTCATCTGAATACAACCACCAGAAAGGGAATTTGATCATGTCTACTTTAAGACAGAATTTGAGACTACATTTGCAGCTATTTTTGTCTTTCCTTTCCATCTTATTGACAATTTTTCTTACATGTAGGAGAAACTTCTTCAGCTATGGGACAATAGCACTTCCATTTAGTTTGACTGAATGTGGATTTGGATTAGGAAGTCACTTCCTACATAAATAGTCTCTATTAATATAGTTCACTAAAATGAAGGTAGGATGCATTTTAAAGCACAGCTTTATATATTTTGTAATACAATGGGAGAAATAAACACCATAAATTAGTTGACTCCAGAACAATTAAAATTTATGGAAAAAGAGATTCTTTCATAGTTATGTAATTATTTCCTTACAGAAGGCAAAATCAAACAAAAAATGGTATGTGAGAATGGAACAAAACTTACACAGAACTTTTAACTTATTGTAAGAGGCTAGACAATGATATATCACATAAAATGGAACATGGCTACCTGAAAAACTAATAAAAATGAGCTTCTCTCTTGGAATAGAGCAGCCCAAAATTAATTATTTTAAAACTAATTTATGTCATTTTTCTTTTGCTGTCTGTTGATAACTCCAGATAGAATCTTCATAACTAATTATTTTTGACTACTTTTCTTGAGTCCTCAAGTAAAATCGCACTCTGAGACTCAGTATCCTCCACAAAGCTTTTCTCTTTTCCTTTCCTGAAAGCTATTGTAAAAGAAATAATAACAGAAGTTTGCTGCCTTGAGTTGTCAGGGAAATGTGCATGGTAACTGAAATCCTATTTTGACTGAAATAATAGTGTGTGTTATCATAATTCTTACATGAAGCTAACAGTAGAAATTATATATAGGTCAGTATTTTACCTTTACAATTTTAAAGAAAGGAAACAGAAACTGAAAACTGACTCACAGTACAATGCAATCAGATACACTAACCAAAGATATATAACAGTCAAAATTAGAATGGGCATTAAAATGCAGTAAAACATTTATAATTAAAAAAAAAAAAAACCAAATTAAAAATCTGTGGGTTCATATATACTATTTTATCCAATCTGTTTATATGGACAGTATAATTTGTGTGTTACTCGTTGCACAACTGACAAATTTAGTGTTATTTAAACATTCTCAAATGCACAGATAAATTACAAAGTAGTCAAGCCCCAGTTCTCTACCAATAGAAACACCATGACCTTTCGATGTTCAGATATATCTTAAATCCAATGCAGGAAGAATTCCCTATGATCTTTCTTGCAAAGATTGCTCATTCACTCCTGAATACAGTCCGTTCTGTACAGTTAGGTGTGAGGTGTTCTGTAATGTTTATTTGCACAATATAATTCACGGACTGGCTAGTCTTATAGACAAGAAGTGTGTGATGGGTTTGATAAACCCCCAAACTTAGATTAAGGCCTAGTTTAGTTAGGCCTGAAACCAAATTTAGCAGGCCTCAGTTTTGTGAGCCATAGGGCTCTCTGTAGATTTAGAGGGACAAGTATCACTTGTCTTAAGCAACCAAAGAGGTATTTCATATCATCTGACATCAAGTCGAGTATAAGCTGGTGGGGGAGGTACTCCCTCTCTTTCTGGCTCTTCCTCTCTCCATGTGGTGTGGTGGTGAGAAGACTCCCTGCTGCCGCTCCCCTGCTAAGATGTCCATAGCAGTTCTGGTCTTTGGGAAGTAAATACGGTTTATGTTGCTTTTGTGGGTGTTCTTCCAGGGAAAAGTCTTTACTTTTTGTTTCCTGTGGGTTTGGGTGGTAGAATCTGTGTGTTACCTGGGGGGGCAGCTTGGATGAAGTTATTGTTGTTTTTTCTTTTATATTTGTACGTATATTATTGTAACTTTCCTATAAATATATGTATATATATGTACACACACACACACACACACACACACACGCATATACATATATATATATCAGTGTTTCCAGTTTCAGTTTTTTTCCTCCCCTCCTTTCGCTGGGACTTCATGGGTCTTGGGGGGGGGGGGGGGGTTGGCATTTTGTCAAGGTCAAACCTACGGCAAGTGAAATAATTCTGAAAACAATCTGAATACCTTTGTTACTAGATGAATATAGCATTATGAACTTTCATTGGATCCAATCAAAATCCTAGAAGGGTTGAATTCACAGGGTCTTGTAATGACCATGGCAGCTACTAATTTTTAGTCACCTTAAAACTTGTTTTAATTCACACTGTCCTTGTTATTTTATTTCTGGGACTAGTAAAAAAAGAAAAAAAAGGTATTAACAAAAACCATTACAATAAATCGGAAGCCACTGACATCTATAGCTACCGCTTCAATATTTAGATATATAAGAATGTAGTTAAATACCTCATTCCTCAACTTTTTAAGCACTCCCCTTTCATTGCCATTAGCCATTTCTTAGTTTCATATTTCCTTCCTGGTACCTTTATGCTACACCCACATGAGTGTGTGAGCAAGATCCACAAAATGACTGGAACAGGGAGTTGACTTGAAAAATAACACAGAAAAATACAATTAGCCTCCACAGAATTTCTCCAGCTTTTTAGTTTGTGCAATTTATAGTTAGTTCCACACTATAAAGTCTGAGAAATCCCAAAATACCATATAATAAGGGCATTAGAGAATTTTTATGTGTAACATGAGCCCATGTTTCCTCAGACAAATAAAGGACTTGAGTTTATATCCTCCGTGTTCCATCTAAATATTCAGTTTTTCCCTGGAGGAAGTGATGATTGGTACAAATTCTTCTCAGAAACTTCTTACTAAATGATTTTTCTCTGTCTCTTTGCTTTGGTTTGTTTACAAAATGCCTTACTGTTAAAAGGAGTCTACCTCTTGAGAAAAGAGTTTAGGCCAAACCCAAAATAATCTCTTTTCTTAATAACAACAATAACAAAGACAACCGCCTTCTCAATATATTTAGCTATCCTGAAAGCAGTTTTCTTGTTTGTTTGGTTAGTTTTGGCATTTGTTATATATAATATATAGTCATATCGGAGCAATTTTATTGTCATAGTCTGGCCATCAAAAATTGCTCTCTGTGAAAAATATAAAGGTGTGCCATAGTTTTTTCCATCAGTAGTCTTTACTGTTTAATTATTCTAAGTATTTTAGGGAAAATATTGATTGCTGAAAATCTATATTGCTGTTAAGAGATGGCAGTGAACACTAAAACTTCTTACATCAAAATGTTTATTCTACTGAAGTGGTGTCTGTATAAAATAAGCAAGCTTTGATCCCCACATTATTTTAAATAGTTTTATCTCCAAGATAAGCCAGTCCAATTTGTTATAAATAAACTATTTTGCCTCTAAGTGAATTAAAATAGCTACTAGGAAAAGACAGGAAACAAGAAGAAAAAACAGAAAGCCCAACCAGATCACTATTTTGTTCCTCAAGGATGCATCTGCTCCTGAATCATATCAGGTTCACATCATTAGAAAAATACCCTTTTTCTTTACCAGTATTACACATGAGACCGATTTGAAGATCCGTGTTAGAGGTTGCTGCATTGGGTAGTGTGAAAGTTCAGGTGTTTATATAAACAAACTGGTTTTTGGAGACTTTCCCGGTAATGTTCCCAAACAATGACCAGTGTTTACCAAAACAAAACCACCTCTGGCCGCCTTCCGAGACAATATACCAAAACAAAACCAGGTAAACGAAAACAATAGGGTATGTTTATACCAACTTGGCTGTTTTCCCAGACAATGTTCCAAAAACAAACCGAACTGACCAAAACAATTCCCCGGGCCACCAAAAATTATAATGATGATGATGTGAAAGTTTGGGTTGGCTCTCTGCCAACAGCCAGACCTCACAAGAAAGATTCCCCCCTCCCTGTCCCGAAACGGCAAAAAGCAGCAAGAGAAAATTGAAGGACTATATATATATTTACATATATTAAATTTATATACCAGGCACAACAAGACAGGGACCCCCAAACCACCCCAATAAGGGACAAGGGGAAGGGAAAGGGGAGAGGGAGACAAAATAGGGAAAAATAAGACAAAACAAATATATATACAATCTAAATTCAGAAATTAACTCAGTAAATAACCAATACAATAGTAAATTCACTACTTTCCTTAGAAAAGCAGATTCTTAACCTTCGCCGCCGGCCCAGGCAAAACAACCCCCAGAGCAGGCCTCGCTGAACACAGATAAGCCAGGCCCAAACACCGGGAGCTCGTCAGCGTGCGAGCCCGAGAAGGAAAAGAAAGCAAAAAAGAGAGCGAACACCTCCCCGTTCGGCTTATATACACCTGATTACGTAAAGAGATGGGATGGAATACTTCCTAGATCTTGACCCTGGTTACCAAGGAAGGCCTACAAAAAACAACCCATCACAGGTAGTCTGATGGAGATGAGGCTGCTGTGCTCCTTGTTCCCAGAGTCCAGGCAGTAGCAAGGCTCAGCATACAGTCCCCAACAGGAACACACATGCTCACACTACACTCACACCCTGCTGCATGCACAGCTTGACACACATACACACATCCTGCATGCACGCAGCTGGCTGCACAGACAACACAGGCAGAAAGCAGTGACTTGCCAGCACCTATGTAAATGTACAGCATTCACACAAATATGAACAGCACAGATGGCTTGACCCTTTTCCTCCACAGGAATAGGGTTTATGAAAGTCTGCTCTAGGATGTCTATGTAAATGCACTACTGATACCCATCATAGCTGGGACTTTTGGTCTTGATGAGAGAATTGGTCTCTGCTCCACTTTGCATGCATCACCTGAGCCCTTTTCTGATAGCCAAGTCAAACTGGGGCCTTCTATAGGTATTTATGTTTCATTTCTAAGCAATGTGTCCTTTTAACTAACATTTGAAAATTTCCATCTCTGCATGTGTACCTTCCAGAGCAGTAAGGAGTGATCCCCAACGTACAACATACTTGCCAACCACATAATCTGGGCAACAAATAAGAGGAACTGGAGCTCTGTGCTCAGTCTGAGAATTATAATATCACAGGAGTAACACAAACTGGACAGGAAAAAATTATGTAACTAGAAGACCACAATGGATGATTACAAACTTTCAGAAAGACAGAAAAGGGAGTTCAGACCACAGGACCCCATAGCTACGACAACATATTTGTTGATCCATCAGTAATGGAGGAAGGGCTAGTCTGTGGCCTCTTCACAGTCTCAATCTTTACAAATCTATAGGCCTAGACAGAATCCATCCCAGGGTGTTAAGAGAAGTGGCTGACTCTCGCAAGACCACTGTCTACAAAATTTGAAACGTCATGGATATCAGGGTATATCCCTGGTGACTGAAAGATCACAAATGTCAGATTCATCTACAGAAGCGACCCAAAAGAAAACCCAGGAAACAACAGGCCCATTAGGCTTACTTCAGTCTATTGGAAAGTAATGGAATGAGTCCTCCTGGAAACTATTACAAACTCAAATGAAGTAGTTGATTGGGAAAAGGCAATATGCATTTGCCAATGTAAGACTCACTGGATCATCTTCTACAACAAAATAACATGTTCAGTCAGCATGAGAGCAGTGGATGTTGCTTGCCTGGACTTCAGCAAAACATTCAAACACCAAAACACCATTACCCATAGCCTTCTTCTGGACAAGTTGGCAAGGTACAACTTGAGTGCACTCACAGGGTGGTTGGCAGTCTATGGTTTTCACTCAGACTGGCAGCCTGACACAAGTGACGTTTTCCAGGATTGATACTGGGCCCCATGATGTTAATCATCCTCATAAATTAACTGGAATATGGGACTGACAGCAGCCTCACCAAGTTTGCTGACAACACCAGACTGCTGGAGAGGTGCATTTGTCAGAAGCAAGAACCATCTTACAGAGAGACCTGGACAGACTGGAGGAGCATGCAAGCAAGAACTGTGTGAGTTTCACAGAGAGGAGTGCACCTGGGATAACAGAACCAAAGAGCCCACAATAAGTAAAAATCCGTGATGCTGGGGAGCAGCATCACTGAAAGAGACCTGGGGGTCCTGATAGACAACCTGACTATGAGTCAGCAGTGTGCTGCTGCTGCAGTGAAGGCAAATTGGATCTTGGACTGCATCTGCAGAAAAATTATTAGCAGTGGTAGAGATGTGATCATCCCACTTTACCCAGAATTTGTAAGGCCACACCTGAAGTACTGTGTCTGCTTCTGGTATTCAAAATTCAAAAACAATGTGGAAAGACTAGGAAGGGTCCAAAGGGTTTATTTTGTGTTACAACAAAGGATTCAATACCAGAGACAGATTTGTAAGGCAATCCTAATTAATGATCTTAAATAAGATTAGAAAGAAATTTTTTGCAGTGAGAACAGTAACTGACCAGAATGACCTCCCCAGGGACATGGTAAAGTCCCTATCACTGGAGTTTTCCAAGACCTGCTTGAACAGGATGCTATATAATCTCATCTAGGCTGAGGAAATTTCATATAATGATCTCAAAAATTTCACTATGAATATCCTGAAAAGTAATACTTAAAAGCGTGAGAAACAGAAAACACTTGCAATGTTAATATTTTTGTGTGAAAGATATCTTGAAAAAGTAATTATTTGTATTGGATATTTGTTTTACATTATTTTTCATAGTAATTGAACTTTTATTATGTTTATTCATTAGTACATATCACATCATATTAGATTAAATTTTAATCTTCTTACTCTTCTGATTTTTATTTACTTATAGCAGAAAAAAATGCTATGTATTAAAACTATTGTACATTTCTGGTGAAAAGAGTTGCTTACAAATTAGAATGTAGACATGACTTCGCTAAGCAGTTTGAATGGTACCATAGATTGATATAAATGTGAAATAAATACTGCATTGACTTCTTGTTGAAATCGCTGAGTGCACTCAAGATTTATGAGTCATTGCTTTATAAAACTACTTTCTGAGAAATAAGAAAAGCTACTTAACATTAAGGGCCTGCACAAACATGGGAATCTTCCAGATCATCTTTTCAAGCCATCAAAGGCTTCATTTGTTGCTAATAAAAATTGAGGCAAAAGACAAATAGAATGTTTTCCCAGCTCTATAAAGAACTTCCAGTAAAATTAAAACTGAAACAAGACTGAATTCTGCATATCCTGATACACTACTATCCTCAGTGCTTTAGTCGAGTAGATTCTTAGGAAATTGCCAGGTTGGGAAATATATCTAAGATACAGAAAAAAAAGAACAAAGGATTCAGTAATTAAATGTTTTTCTTATATGATTAACTGCCTAGTTTAAGTCTGAATCTACAGGCACTAGAAAAAGGCTGGAACCTATAGACACCAGCTTACTATAGTCATCCAAGTATGTCTCACTTTTATTGAAGAGTGTTTCCTTAGAACCTCATTGCTGCCTAGCCATGCCAGCATCAGTCTGGGTTGTCCTTCCCCTGAAAATGTAAAAAATATGTGTCTGAGTATGGACAGTAAAGGAGCCAGTATATGCCCTAAGAGAATTGCGAGGGAACCAACATAGCCAAGCATATTGGATAGTGCCCTAGTCTGTATTGGCTCAACTTTAGGCATCCACTTTAAGGAAACATGGTTATCTCCCCAGTGGCAGCTCTTTCTTCCATTAGTCAAAGCCCAATGGTTTCATTAGATATGTAACCTTCAGCTAATCTAACTTTTAGATGAGCTGAATACACCTTTAAGATAAGCCACTCCAAAGCATTTCAAGACAAACTTTCTTAAGAAACAGCTTTATGCAGATACATTCTTGAGATATTAGGTATCCTCTGCAGTTGGTTGTCCCAAGTTTCTGGGTCTGTCAAGGTCCATCAATATTGTATCATACCAGTGATTTTCATCAAAAGATTAAGAGACTCTGAGGAAAGAAATTACCACATTTTTCACTACTAACAGCTATTGCATATGTATAATGTAATATATGACTAGTCTGGATTAATATACAGTATTGCAGAAAACTAGACTACCCAGAAAGAAGTAATAACAGCAGATGCAGAGAATGAATTTAGTCACTGAACTGCAGAACATGGGAATTTAAATCCAGCTTCAGCCGAAAGATCTCAAAAAACCTTAAGGACCTATTAACTATGGATTTAATACTTATGCCTACATATTTTTCTTTCTAAGTAGGACATTTTTTTCTCTGTGTAAAGCATAACTTGATACTGATGGAACAGTGTGCCTTTACTCAACATGTGAAATTTTAATGACAAAAACATGATTCACAAATTAGACATCTATGCAAATATACATGATTTATGCATTGAATTATTTCTATGTTACACAGAAAGGACAAGCAGTTCCTTTTGACCCAAATTTTACTTTGATTTTGCTGTTGTAGCCATGACCTAATTTAGAGCTGTGTCAGGCATGTTTGTAAAACACACAGCATTTAGACCATATGGTGTAGTTAGAGGCACAGAGCATCATTTGAACATTCCCTAGAATTAGACCTCAAACTCTTTGTAGTGTTAGTATTAAAATCTAACTTTTTAATTTAGTAAATACTGTACAGCATAGATGTAATCCAAAAAGCTCCTCAGAAAGCAATCTACCATTAAAGCTTCAAATTCTCCGTAAAAAAGTCCATCTCTTTCTGATCTCTCTATATAACATTGTTCATGAAAACCAGAGAGTGATGCTTCTTAATTTATGTCTGAGTAATTAAATATTCATTTAACTAAATATCTCTTTCTGCCTTTGACCTAGGAATTACCTGCAAGTACTAAATCACACATTGTCTTTAACCAACAATTAGATGTATTTACAAAAACTCTAGCAATGAATGCACTTAACTGCAAATAATCCCATTTATGCCAAAACTGTTAATTACGTAAGTGAATGGAAAATAAAACCTATAAGTAAAAAAAATCACTGCCTATTTTCACACACATTTAGATGAGTGAAGGAACAAAGAATCACAGACATGACAGGAATCTCAAGAGATTATCCAATCTTTCCTGCGTCTATCAGGACATTCTGTTCTATCATGTATAAACTATATAGATTGAAACTTGTGAGACACTTTTTACTCCATAGTTGAAGATCCATTGAGAAGAATTCAACTCATTTCTAAGCAGGATTTTTAATTCTTTTTTGTACTTATTGATTCCTACAAAACCCCATCTTTTTGGCAGTGAACTCAAGACTATGAAACAGACATAATTTCCTTGCCAGATTTGTTGGAATTCCACTGAAGCATTTTCATTCAGACATTTTTTTCTCCTGTTTCTTCTTACTGTCATGAAGCACAATGTTAAAAGACTTTAAAAGCCAAGTTATATGACTGTTACTTCTATTTGGTCTACAAGGACTATTGTCCTACTGCAGAAGTAAATTAGATTGTTTTATAGTGGTTTGTTACTGATAAATCTTTTTTTTTTTTTTTAATTGATAAATATTTTTTCTTATTTCCAGGTGCTATCTTTCTAGTCAGTATTTAGAAATTAAAATTGGCAGATGCATAATTCTGTGGCCCCTTCTCTTCTGCATTTTCTTTAAATGTGGCACAACAATTGCCTTTGTCATCTTTGATCCATAAATTCTCAAAACAACTACTATTTGTTGTCTGATTTCACCAGTCAATTCTTTAACTGCATAGAATAAAACCCCTCACTCTTACAATATGACAAACCTATTATATAAGTAGTGTCTAGCCTAGTCTTGATTTATTCAAGGTTGAAATTTTTCATTGTTGGTTTATCTGTATTTATTTCTAGATTGCAGCTGTTTTTTTGTCAAGAATTACAAAAAAATTACTTAGTATGTGGACCTTCTTCATCTGCCAACAGTTTCCTACTCTTATAATAGTGGACCCATTATTAACAAACTTTTTCATTCTCTGTAAGCCTTCTTGTTTTTGTGGTCAGTTAAAAGTCAGCCCAGTGACCTGTTACTGTTTTTTGGGAGAATTTAATTAATTTGGCCATGTCTACTGTGACTACACTTTGCTGTGTAGTTAATGTAGTGAAACAGATACTCCTAGAATGCAATTCAGCACATACTAAGCTGCAGCAGAGAGTACCAGTTTTCTTCTAATGCCAGGGTGAATGCTTAGAATTACCAGCTCCCATGCAGTGGTCTTTATTGTAAATATCTGTAGTAATGTGAGGTAGCTCACAAAAAGCATAATTTGTATGATCTTTCATATTTACTGGTCTATTGGAACTTCTATAACATTAATGTTCCTATTTCTTTTGCCCTGAATCATTACCCAGAACTTTTCAGAAAGCTCCTTTTAAAGTTTCAGTGTCAGAATTTGTTCTTTATGTTAGAACGCTTAGCCAGTCCTTCTTCTGTTGCCTTCTTTCCAAGCATGAACAGCCTGTTGTCCATGAGGATCCCCAGATCCTTCTTTGCAGAGCAGCTTTCCAGCAGCCCTGTAGAGCCCCCAGCCTGTACTGGTGCATGGGGTTATTCTGCAGCAGGTGCAGGATCCTGCACTTGCCTTTGTTGAAATTCAGACAGTGTTTCTTTGCCTATCACTCAAACCTGTTGAGGTTCTTCTGAAGAGCTGCACAACGCTCTGGGTTACTGGCCACTCCTCCAAACTTTAAGTCATCAGCAAACTTGCTAAGGTGAGATCTGTGAATTAGTTAAACAATACTGGGCTCAGTAATGAACTGTGGGGGATGCCATTCATGACAGGCCTCCAACTAGACCCTGTGCCACAGATCCCTCTGGGATCTGCTCTACATCCAGTTCTCAATTCACGTCAATGCCCACTCATCCAGTCCACACTTGCTCAGTTTGTCTATGAAGGTGTTGTGAGGGACAGTGTTGAAAGCCTTGCTGAAGCTGAGGTAGACAACTGACTGGACAGTAGTTCTCTGTCTCCTTCTTCTTTCCCTTTTTGAAGACCAGGGTGACATTTGCTTCCTTCTAGTCCCCAGGCACCTATCCGGATCACCACAACCTGCCAGAGATGATCATGCGTGGCCTGGCTATAATGTCCACCATTTCTCTCAGCACTCATGGATGCATCCTGTCAGGGCCCATGAACCCAGGGACCCATAGCCCAGAGAAAGGAAATAAAAGGAAGAATATAAAATTAATTTAAGACCCCTAAACCCAGTGACTTTAACTCAATTGTCTATTGATAGGAACAGTAAACAAATGCTCTATAGCATCTTTGTGGGTTTTTTTACCTTGAAACCTCCATCGATACTATAAATGATTTCTAAACAAGTATCCTTTCTCCCCTACCATTTGCCCTCTGATACTTCTCATTCATGATTAATGAATGGTTACAGAATGTCTAACGTCATAAAATAATTGTTGGTAGTTAGTTGCCATAGAAATGAGAAATTTCTGCAGGTTTATCCCCAGTCTCTGCAGAAAACTGAACCCAAGGGGGAAAAAAAAGCTTTTATTTTTTTACTTCTAACAAACCAAATATTTTTAATAATTTTTCTGTGTATGCACTAAATCTTACTAGGTTTCTTCCTAAAGATGCTTAGAAAAACTGATTTTTAAAAAATTATTAAAATCTATTTCCATTACTTGTGACTTCTGTGAAAAGCTTCTATAATACCTTATTTGGATAATGATGCAAAATATTAATTTGTTTGTTCCACTGTAAAAAAAAAAAACAAAACACAATTAAAAAAAAAAAAAACAAACACTCAAAAACCAAAACCACAAACAAAACCAAAATGAATCCCTGAGAAAAGTCTTGGTAAAAAAATATTCTGAGGTCCCAAGAAAGTAGGAGTTCTAAATTCCTCCCAGTAGCCTGTAGAGTTGCTTTCATATACTTTAAAGTAACAAAGGATGCATGACTACAGTTTTGGTTATAATGAATTCATTATCCATGGTACATTAAGTACCACATTTCACGGTATTCAAATTACACAGATAATTTTATATGTTCCATACCTAAACCCTATGAATTCTAACTAATATAGATAATTTTTGCACTAGCACAAATGAATACTAACCATAGATCTTATTTTTTTCCAATCAACCTAAATTTCCACAGAGTTTCTTCCCCTCAGTATTGTACTAGAGTTAAATTTAGACTAAAGTTTAATGAAATATCTGTGATGACACATCTGAGAAGTAATTTGACATACAGTTCAAAATTCTGTGAAATAACAGAAAAAGTTTTTGTTTGTTTGTTTTATCCTGAACTCTCTTTATAATGTAACTTCAAAACCACTTGCGGACATGACTTTCCTTTTTGAAATACTCTGTTGCAAACAACTCCCAGTGAATATCTTCATTGGATATGTTGACTCAATCAATGTCAGATACATGAATATATGCATTTCTCTCTTTGTGTCTGTCTTTGGTATACTGTGTTGTATTTCTATAGGGAGATAAATGTTCATGACTTGCTTTCAAATATCTC
>VXBX01005117.1:45706-60997 GCA_013400415.1 Scytalopus superciliaris
AACAAACACTCAAAAACCAAAACCACAAACAAAACCAAAATGAATCCCTGAGAAAAGTCTTGGTAAAAAAATATTCTGAGGTCCCAAGAAAGTAGGAGTTCTAAATTCCTCCCAGTAGCCTGTAGAGTTGCTTTCATATACTTTAAAGTAACAAAGGATGCATGACTACAGTTTTGGTTATAATGAATTCATTATCCATGGTACATTAAGTACCACATTTCACGGTATTCAAATTACACAGATAATTTTATATGTTCCATACCTAAACCCTATGAATTCTAACTAATATAGATAATTTTTGCACTAGCACAAATGAATACTAACCATAGATCTTATTTTTTTCCAATCAACCTAAATTTCCACAGAGTTTCTTCCCCTCAGTATTGTACTAGAGTTAAATTTAGACTAAAGTTTAATGAAATATCTGTGATGACACATCTGAGAAGTAATTTGACATACAGTTCAAAATTCTGTGAAATAACAGAAAAAGTTTTTGTTTGTTTGTTTTATCCTGAACTCTCTTTATAATGTAACTTCAAAACCACTTGCGGACATGACTTTCCTTTTTGAAATACTCTGTTGCAAACAACTCCCAGTGAATATCTTCATTGGATATGTTGACTCAATCAATGTCAGATACATGAATATATGCATTTCTCTCTTTGTGTCTGTCTTTGGTATACTGTGTTGTATTTCTATAGGGAGATAAATGTTCATGACTTGCTTTCAAATATCTCTTAACAAACAGTTTGAAACATCTGCTAGTGATATAAACCCAAAAGTTCTCAAAGGATTACTACTGAAAATTTCCTTAAATTTCAATCTAAGATAGTCATTAGGCACATATTTATTATGTTTATACAAGAAACTGATGTAAGAACTTTTATAAAAAGACCTTACAAAAAATGTTTCAACTTTTGCAGCAGATTAATTTTTCTGATAAGAGCTGAGATTTCTCACTGCATTTTATACTATCTTTCCGTTATTTCAACATCAGTAGGAATCCGTCAAGTGAACCAAAGTAGCTAAGGATCTTGATGCACTGCAAGTGTCACTGCTTAAGAAATGCTTTTGAAAAATCTACTCTTCTCTGATGTGTAAAACAGATTTCTATATACAGAAACCAAATGATATAAAAATATTTAAATTATATTACAAATTNTGACAGTGATGGATGATGATATTAATGCTTCTTCCTTGTTTTCCTCATTTGTCCTATCTTTGCCATATTTTGCAACACAATGGGCAGATGTAAACATGTTATAAAGTTGGGGTAAACCTTTGCATTCACATTAAGCAGCCAGTCTTTAAAGGCATGTAGCCTCACCAGACAAACACAATAACAAAACTGTAGAGCAAATGCTAAGCTACAGTTCCCTGTAATGGTTCCATGTAATGATTACATAGTCAGCACTGCATTATGAGACAGGAGTTATCAATCTGCGTATGAGTTTCTCAAGCATATTACTAACTATCCATATATTTTCTGTTAGAGTTTCTTGTAGTCTTCTATAGAATTTGCAGACAGCTCTGCCTGTAGTCTCATGTACAGGTTCCTTCATTAGGGTGTGACACAATTTTATATTGGTAAAAAGTCATTTGCAAGAATAGCCTTAAAGCCACCTGAACTTTTGACATCTCTGTTTTTGGGGTGGGAGAAGTCCAAGCAAGAGTAGATGTGTCTGCTACAATCTTTATATAATTGGATTACATGCACTCTTATTCTAAATATACTAATAATTGCCTCTGACAAAAATAGTACAATAACGTGTATAGCAATTTTGTACCTGTGATATTGATGTCTATTTAGTTTATGACCATGTATTGATATGAGTTACAACTTTGTTGTTTTCCAGATGTAATGGTGTTGGATGTATCTTGCCAAAATAATTTCTTATTTCACTAAGACTCAGCAGTAGTAATACACACTGATTTAAAAAGAAGAACACATCATACATGGCAACAGTGTCATACATTCACTTATTGGAAATGCTGTGGAAAAGAATTTTTCATTACTTGTTTACTGATAGTCTTGAGCATTGAGGTAAGCATCCTCAGAGGTAAAACTAGATGGTTCTGTTTCCTTGGTATAAAAATATGCTTGGGCTTCTTTCAGGACTAGAGGACAGCTTCCCAGGCAAAATGTCAGAAACTTTTGGAATAACATATATTCAAAAATTTGCTACCTCAATCATAAACCTGTACTCCAACTAGGCACTGCTAGACTCCTTCTGAAGGGTCTACCCAGGAACAAAGAGTACAGAGTATTCTTTGCTATTTTTGAAAACTGTTAAGGTCAGAGACTGAAGCAAACATAAATATGCTAATGCAGCTGCTAGTTTGGCAGTTAATTTTCAGCACCATCTTGCTACACTTATTTCATTATCCCAATTGACATTTTATTCACTTAGTCACAATTACACTGCAGGAAAACTGTAACTGTGCTAACTTAACTTAGACTGGAAAGACATAGAGTATCACACATTTCCATCTATTAACAACCAACAGTTGTTTGTTCTTTCCACAATGCTAAATGCAAAATCTTTAATTCCTAAATTGTATAATATATTTAGTCTTTGCAATATGGCACATTTGCATTTTGAAATGAATGGGAAATAAAATAATGAACCATGCTGGGAAATCTGAATATAAAGAATAAGGGGAAAAAATTCGTTTATTCTTCTAATCCTTTCAGGGTGTACCTTCTGTATAAAATATTTTGCTGGTGACAATTATTCAATTGCATAGGTTTTAGTAGACACTTAGGTATGTCCAGATTAGACTCCAAAATTTTTCCACTAGAATACAAAGCCTTTATTCACTCTGTGATGACACTTTCTTTTCACTTTGGGAGAGGCATTTGCATTTAGCCCTTTTCCAGTTGGTTCATTTTTGCATAGGCTCCAATATAATTTCTAGGTTTTAATTTCTATTTTTTTTTCTGCATACCACTACCCAGTTTTCTTCCAAAATGAGGAGCAGAGTACAGTTTCTCTACTCTTGATTGAAAACTACAACTAAAGCAAACAGAATCCTAGAAAGAAGAAATCAAACAAGAAAAAAGAAAGGGCAAAAACAACTTGAGATTTTTTCCTTAAATGGAATAACAAGTCAGTTCGTTCCTTTATTTAGATTGCCATCACCTAAACCTTTACAATTTGAATGTATGTCGGCCATTGAACATTTTCTTCCCAGACCTTTAGATGACCTACTCACAATCCATAAAACCATAATGACTCTTAAGAATGTGGACTCCTTTCTCCTACTCCTTTCATTAGATATGTCCTTCCCAGTACCAAAACTATATTTGCAACACTTCAGTAAATAATCAGGTTGCTGGGCTCTCACAGCTCCTACTGATGTCAAGGTTAGTTACCTTTTACATTGTCCTATTTCTTTCTCCAATACATTTACATGGCAAAGCCACAACTTCATGATCATTAATAACAGTTACAAGTATGCAAGCTAATATAATTACGATAAGATTGTATGCTTCAGGGCATAAATTGATAATCTATGGGAGTCAGGAAAGAACTTCTCTCATGACATCAAACAATGGACAAGTGTTTTATGGTGGCTTTTGTTCTTATTTGAAGCAACAAGTACAGGCAGCTGCTTATTGAAGCAGAATGCCAGAGTAAGTTTAATAATGTCAATAATCCAACATTACCTTTTTTATAGTCTGATAAAATCTCACCCGTTATGTCTCTTATTGTAACAAATAACATTGATATTACAATGAACACAGCACAGATGTATTTTGTATATAGTTGTTCCTATGCTAAAAGACACTCCAGACTGGGGTTTTTTTGTGGGTTTTTTGTTTGTTTGTTTGTTTGTTTTTGTTTTTGTTTTGCTTTGCCTTGCTTTGCTTTGTTTTGCTTTCTTAATAAGTAAATTCTGAGTTATTAATTCTGGAAGTAAATCTTAAAATGTGGTCCTGTATTCCATGTACTCCATGCTTTCCTATATTACACTTTCCTTAGTACAGAGGAAGTGAGGGAGCTAGCAACAGAAGAAAACAATCCATTTTAAAAATGTAAATTAGACTATAGAAACTATGATAAAATGAGACAGTAATACAATAAACACACTTGATGAAATTCTTCAGTTCCTTGGATCATCTGTTTCCAGTGACAATGGACAATTTATTAATTCTTTTTAGTTGGGAAAAAAAAAAGAAAAAAAAAACAAACCTAAATGTTGGATAATAGGGAAAACAAAACAGAAATAACAACTTTTATCAATTTTCAAAATATTGATTTGTATTCCTTCTAAATTATTATCTTCACATCTTTGGTCAAATTGTCAGTGAAATAAAAAACTAAGTTCAAATAAGAAGGTTTTCATCTTAGAAATAATACTATTGACATGATACACAGAGAGAATTTTTCAAATCACTTACTACATTCTCCTGGTACCTTTAGTAGTTGACTGTTCCCACCTCTTCCTTTGGGACAAATGCCTAGTTTTTTCCATTATTTACAGAGAAATCAGAAGGAGATTAAAATCACTGGCCTACAGTTAGCCTTTGGGAAGATTTCCTTAGATTTTTAACTTTGTTGTTCTGATTTTGTATATGCAACAAAGATAAATTTATTATTAGAAAATTAAGCCTATTATTATTGCATATGGATCCATAATAGATAAACCAGTTCTAGTATCCTGGAGAAGGAGATGATCAGGAAACTGTTACCTTGGTTCTCCAGCAACTCTATCTAGTAGATAAACAGTCCAGTACCAGACCATTTACCTCTCTCCCATCCAGAAAATTGTTCTCATATCACAGTTTGATATTCAGTTCCCAAATGAGGAATATATTCAGCCAATCTGTCTCAGGTGTCTTGAGAAATGTTACCAAGTGTTATCATCACTCATTGTCTTCAAAGTCTTATAATTTCAATTTCAGGTAATGCTTGAAAGAAAAGATATAATGAGAGTTTGCTTAATTTCACTGACCTATCTAAGCACCGAGTTCCCAAATTTCTGTGATACATTAGCTGTATCATTGCTATCAAGGTTATCTCTAACAGCCCTTTCCACTAGGCTTTTCTGGGTTTTTTATTAATTTTTTTTTTTCCACATAAGGCTGTCTACATGGAAAAATTTGAGTTTTCAAAAAGTAATAGTGCTTTCAAAAATGAGAGGAATTCCTGGTCAAACACCTGCACAGAGCTATCTCTTGATAGCCCCTATTTTATGTTCCTCTCACATAAAGAGATGAGTTTCTTTCTTTCTGAACCTTTGTACATCTGTGTTCTTCGCAAATTAAATAGGCAAACAAATCCCTCTGGGCCATTTTTCCAGTGGACCTACCAATGGGAATAGTCTTTCTTATTTTTAAAACTTGAGAACAGAGATATGGTTACTTCACAAACCTGTACGCTCAAATATCCATACCATAAATAGACAAATCAAGATAGTTAGACTGTCTCTATAGAAACACATTATGTATCTGAGTTGCTTATTCCTTACAGGAATATTTTATATTAAAAAAACCCCTTCAGAATAAAATCTGAAGGATCAGATAGAAGAAAACATAAGGATTCTCTTTCGCATGTTGTTTAATTACCCCTGCTTCAAGCCAGAAAAATTAACTATTCCCTTTAGGATGTGATCTGCAATGTGAGCTATGCTAATCCAAGAAGGCTACTGATGCAGATCTTTAAGGCATGACTAAAGAAATGTTTTCTGAATTCAGAAAAGCTGAAATGGAAATCACGTGCAGCTGTGATCTCTTGAGGTTTAATGATAAGTTTATTTGATTAGAAGGTATTGCTGCCCACTTTACATTTTCATTTACATTTTTTATTTTCCAAGTCAAAGACTTGTATGTGCCAATGCAAGTCAACCTTAAGAACACTGCACAACTACATCATCTGCATCATTCATAAAGATACTTACAGACTTGTCATTATATTCATCTATATATTTTTTACAACATTTATTGCTATATAGATGTAGCTCTAATAGCACCTTACTTCTGGAACTCTGACAAATTTACAGGTCAAATAGTTCCTGAGAAAGGTTCAACCATTGCAAAGGAAAATGAGAAAAGGAACAAGGCTGCAAGTTGCTGAGCTATAGCTCAGCTGGAAAAGACTGTCAATCTTCCTTTGGGACTACAAAAAAATTTCTTTCCCAAAGACAAGAGCTGAAAAACAGTAGTTATTAGACAAAGTAAGATACATGTTGTGCATTGGGGTTTTCATATGAGTACTTCAAGAAGAACTAAAAACTGACAGAAAAGTAATCAAATCTTTAAAAAAGAAACCGTATTTGCCCAGAGAGGCTGTGGAGTCTCCCTCACTGGAGATATTCAAGAACCATTTATACACAATCCTGTGCAATGTGCTTTAGGATGGCCCTGCTTGAGGAGGAAGGTTCAAATGACCCACTGTGATCCCTTCTAAACCTTATGCATTCTATGATTCTGTGATATTAGCAGTAATTTGCTCATGCACAGAAATAAATTCTTTTGAAATCCAGGGAGAGAAAAAATAAATAGAGAGTAAAGAAAGTTCAAAGACATTTTGGTAAAATCAAAATAATCTCACAACAAACTTGGAAATGTGCAAATGACCATGTAGAAATAAAAACTATTCAGAAGAAAAATTAACTAATTTAGTTAAAGTAAAAAATATTAAATGTAATTTCCAACACCAAATGTCTGCACCAAAACAAACAGTAAAAATTCTATTGAAAAGTATTTTAAGTTCAGCACAGTTATTCATTTGTGTGTTGCAATCTATTGCTGGTTGAAATGCCCCATCCCTGGGAGCTGGCCCAATGAGTTTCCATGCATTAATACACTAGGAGCAGTACAACCATGCAGTGAAATGGAATCTTCTGGAGTTCCCATAAGAGGATGGGGAACTATGAGGGACCCAGCTGTCAGTGTAATGTCAATCATGAACATTTTTCCTTTGTTTTTATACTCTGGAGGAGATACAAGGACTCCCTCAAACAACACCTCAGCCTTGGCCATATTGACCACCATCAATGGTCCACTCTGGCCTCCAATCAGGAGGCATGGAGACACACCATCTATAACGCTGCTGCTTCCTTTAAGAGCGCATGCAGGATCAGTCTCGAAATAAAAAGACAACACAAAAAGAACCGTGCCTTGTCAATATCACCTGAGAAGACTTTCCTCTGTGCATTTTGTGACTGGACTTGCCTATCACACATTGGCCTTTTTAGCCACCAGCACACTTGTAGCAAGTGTGGGTAGAGCCCTTCCCAAATCTTCATTTGTGAAGCCTAGCCATGATGATGATGATGATCCTGTAAACAAAATAAAACAAAACAAAACTTAGAATCTTTTACTCTTCTCCTTTCTATTTCATAGAAGTCTAGTGGTAATCTAATAGGCATCAGACATAAATTTAAAATGAAACAGGTTAGACTTAATAAGTTCATCTGATTTGATTGTTGTTGTTCTTAATGCCTTCTCTGTATTGCAGAAGGAAACAATAGAAGAATAGAGTTACTCTTGTTCAGTGTAGTATCCTCCAGAATAGAAATAGATTCCTCAGTGTTACCTCATTACAAATGATTATTGTTATTCTTAAACAGAAAACGAAGTTGATCTTAAATCTCTTTTTAAATTCCTAGCTTATGAACAATGGGGATTTTTATGTCTTTTAACAGCTGTCATTCAAATATAATATAAATCGCTGCATTTAAATGCAATATATTCCATTATTTTTGTCATGTCTGAAAGAAAACCACCAAATGTCCAAATCAACACATTTTTACTTGATTTTCTATGGGTGTGATTAACACTGATACATTTTTGTGTCTTTCCTCAAATACTTGTCTGTCTTTTGCACTAAAGGTTGATCCTACAAAAAGTACAGAGATTTTACTAAGGAAATCAGTCCTATGGAAAACTATTCAATCTCAATAACATTATGGTTGGTTTTGGTTTGTTTTTTTTGTTTTTTTTTAAATTTTATAGTCTGAAGGAAAAAAATAAAAAGGAAAAATTTTCATACCAAAAGATTGATTTTTCTTCCCACAAAAGTCTGCAGAATGTGAAGGCAATAGGAACCTAACACCTTTCTCTCTGCCATTACTGGTATATTTTAAAATAAAATATTCTACATTCTATCACAGAATCATCACATTTCTGTAAGTGGGTATATTTAATAGATACATTTAAATAATTTGAAGTCAATGAAAATACTCTCATTTTCTTTAGTGACTTTGTTTAAGGCTCAAACCTATTTTTTTCTACCATTTCATTTTTTTGTACATTTTACATTTCCAGTTTGACTTCAGGACATTACTGATTGCAACTAACATTAGCCTTTTGAAGCATTAGGCACTTAGGATGCCTCTGTAGTCAGTTAAGACACCTATCTGGGATATATATCACAGAATGATTGGAGATTCTTGTCTGTTGCCCCTAAATAGGTATATGTTGCTAGATTTATGACAAGTAAAAAGGCATTAAATGAATCCTCATCTGTTGATTTTAGGCTCTTCTGCATATCTAGAAATTACATATCCAGATCCCTTAAACATACATCCCACATTTTGGATCTCCTTAGTAAATTGTGTACTTATAATAACACTGAACTACTGAATGGTTAATCTGCTGTACATGCTAAAAATGTATCTTATTATTCCTAAGGATGGCCTTTGCTAGACTGAGGCTCCAGCTATCCTTACATTCACCAACAGCTCCACTGAACAAGAAGAGCCTTTTGTTGGTCTCCTTTAAAGCAGAATGTTTTAAAAGAATTTCCCTTCCCTCTTTCTATTTCTTTTAACATAGAGCTCCTTACAAATTCAAATCCTTTGGCTTGTGGCATTTTTATTAGTGCTTATTAAATTAGAATTAATCACACTTGTTAATATATTACTACGAATATATTGGCATGTTCTCTGGTTTTTCAGATATCATTTCAAAATTATATGAAAATATCTACATTTGTTCATTAAAATTAGGATAGAAATCCTTTATACAACATATTTTCTGTTATTAAAGCATATAGATAATGTACATCAATTCCATAAATATTTTTTTTTTCTTTTTTCCCCCCAAAGCCATAAAGATTAATGCCCTTTTTTTCCTGGAATACTGGTAGTAAGTTGTAAATGACGTATGAAATGCAAAAAGTCCCAGTCCAATGCACAGACAGAATATGGACAATGGTAGGAATTATTAGACAAGATATCCATTAAAAAAAGATTGTGAGGAAAGAAAAAAGGGAAAAAAAGAAAAAAGCAAAAATATTAGAATAAGTCAGAACACTTAAAGGAACAACTGAAGCCTATTGTAGTCACAGAAAGACTCTTATTAATCTCTGTAGACTTTGAATGTAGTGATTCTAGATGGCTTCTTTCAGGGAATGTCTTTCTTTTACTTCTTCTGTCAGGCTTCTTTCTGTGAAACTTTAAAGCTTCTTGCAGTCATACAGCTCTAATACCAATGTTCCCTCAGACCATATATTTCAAATCACCTTCAACTGAAATACATAAACAAGAAAAGTCATAGAAAAATGACAGAATCATAGAAAAGTCCAGGTTAGGAGGGAGCTCTGGAATCACCTTTCTGTTGAAAGAAGGTATTGAATTAGATTATTCGTGGCTATGTCAAAACTGTCTTGAATATTTTCAGTGAAGGAAAAGTTGTCCACTCCTCTGGATGGCTTATTGCACGATTTCATTATTCCCACAGGAATGATTAAGTTTCTTAAATCCAGATGAAACTTCCCCCTGAATAAACTTGTGCGTGTTGTTCTTGCGAAGAAAGTATCTCCATCTTTGCAGTAATGACATTCTAGGTGCTGGAAGACTGTGATAAGACTCACACATGCTCCCCAGCAACTTCCTCTCCATAATGGATGAACTCAATTTCTTCAATATTTTCATGCATCAAGTTCTCCAGTTCTCTAATGATCAGAGTGATGAGACTACACTGGGCCTTTTTCAATATCACAATTTTTCTTCTTATTGGAACTGGGGGAATCACAGCTGGACACATTTTTGCTGGTGTTGCTATGAAGTTCTATTAGAGTATGCTAACCACACACCTGCTGAATTTTTTCTTAGAGATGCAGTCCAGGACATGATTTGCCTTCCTCGCTGTGGGAGTTTGACCTTGGCCAGGTGTCCACCCAAACTGCTCTGGGCCTGCCCTCACTCTCCCAGGCAAAGGGAAAAAAAAAACAGCTAAGGATTTATGAATAGAGATAATGGCAAAGGTCTCGTTAACTTCATGGGCAAAGCAGACTCAGAATGAGGATAATGCTTAAATTTATTACTAACAAGCTAAGAACTAAAGTAAGAAATAAAACAGTCCTGGAAACACTTTTCCAACCACCCCTCTGTCTTTTCATGCTTTCCTTCTTGGCCTTTTCATGCTCTCTCTCTCTTTCTTCCATGCAACAGTGCAGGGCACAGGGAATGGGAGGTTTGCAGTCAGTTGTTGTTTCCATCCGCTTCTAACATAAATGTCCAAGACCCTTCTTGGGCAGCAATTCTTCCAAAACTGCTGTTCATGGATCTTTCTGTGCACTGCAAGGGGATAGCTTGCCTCACCACAGTGATCACCACGGCTACAGGGGGATCATAACTCTGAGTCCTTCCCCTGCTCTGGGGTCCCTTCCCATGAGAGACAGTCCTCTGCTGTCTTGTGGGTCACTCCATTGGGTGCAGTCTCTTATGGATAAGCTGTACCTGCTCCAACGTGGGTTAGGACCTCATTCCAACTTGGGCATCCCACAGGGTAACAGCCTTCTTAATGCATCCTCCTACTCTGGCATAGGCTCTTCCATGGGCTTCAAGGGGACCGCTCATTTCACCATGGTCCTCAACACAGACTACAGGAGGGCCACAGCTCTGAGTCCTTCCCTTGGTCCCATGGAGTCCCTTCACCTACTCCTCCTGCACTGACCTTGATGTCTGTGTTGTTACTTCATGACTGGAATTTCAACCGTGCAACAACTCCTATTCTTAAATATTTTATCACAAGAGGCATTTTCTGTGATTCCTAATTGGCTGGACCTAGACCACTAGCAGGAAGTCTCTCCTGGAGCTGGCTATCATTGGCTTCAGTAAGACAGGGGAAGCTTCTAGCAGTTTCTAACAGAAGCCACCACACTGTAGCTCCCCCCTTCTACCAAAACTCAGTTTTTTCCTCACAGAAACCCATGAGACTTGCTGCCATATCATACTGCTAACTGATGTTCATCTTCCTGTCCACAGAGGCACTTCAGCAGAACTATACCTCATCCTGCATTGCCACTGGGAATTATTTCATCCCCTGTGCAATACTTTCCACTTACTCTTGTTAAACCTTATGTCTAGCCCAATCTTCCAGCCCATTGATGTGTCTCCATGTAGTGGCTCTTCTTTTCCAGCTAATCTACCTCTCTTCCCAATCTGATGCTGTCTGCAGGCTTTTTGAGGAGGCATTCAGTCCTATAGCCCAGATGACTTACAAGGATTTTGAATAGTATTGATCACTGGAATTTGACTGGGCTCCAAACAAATAGAGTAATCCTGACTAATCATCAGGAAATATATATTTTTCCCATACTATCTTAGATTCTCCCACACAAAATACCTATTATTTATGCAAGTAGATGGATTGCAAAGCATTTCACATAGAACTAATGTAGCCCTGTAAATAAAGTATTACTGGCCACAGTGTTTGAGTTAACTCTTCAGGGCTTCAGGAGTAAAAATTGTCCAGATTGATCTTGGCCTGCCTGGAGCTTTGTCTTAGCTTGTTTCACTGCAACAATGTCTATCCATCAGGTGAATATTACTCAATCTTGCTCTAGCTGAATTTTCTGCAATTATGTCACCTCTTGTTATAAATATTTAGATAAATTTCTGTAACAAATAGATCTTCACAGCAAGGACGGTCTTTTATAACTCTAGAATAAAAATGAAACACAGAAAATGACAAGTGTACAATGTTAGCAGAGGCTTTGAAAGTGAGAGCATAACCTGAGCCTCCAAGCTTATAACATCTAAAAAACTACCACACTCTGCTCAACAATAGAATCCAGTCCTGGAGTAATTTCCTTGAAGAAACAGCTAAAAGGTTTCCAACCTGTGTGAAGATACCTCCCTTAAATTAGCTCAGCTCCAACATCCTCCATTTCTTAAGTCTGTTCTGTGGCAGAGGACTCTAGGGGTCCCCAAAGCACTTTAGATCTTTGAAACATAAAATCACAGAGTAGTTTTGAGTCGGAAGGGACCTTCAAAAGTCATCTAGTCCAACCCTCCTGCAGTAAGCAGGGACATCTTCCACTAGGTCGGGTTGCTCAGACGCCCATCCAACCTGACCTTGATGTTTCCAAGGAGGAGCATCTACCATCTTTTGGGCAAACTCTTCCATTATTTTACCATCTTTGTTGTAAAAAACACCTTCCTTCTATCTAATCTAAATCTACTTTCAATTTAAAACGATTATCCCTTGTCTTACGGCAACAGGCCTTACTAAAAACTCTGCACTTTTCCAATAAGCCCCCTTTAAGTACTGTAAAGCTGAAATAAGATCTCCATGGAGCCTTCACTCCTCCAGGTTGGACAACCCCAACTTTGTGTCTGTCCTCACAAGAGAGGTGTTTCAGCCCACTGGCCAGTTTTGTGACCCTCTTCTGGATCCGCCCCAACAGGTCAGTATCATCCCTGTAACTGAGGAGTCCAGAGCTGGATGCAGCACTCCAGGTGAGATCTCACCAGAGCAGAAGGGCAGAATCACTTCTTTTGACACAGCCCAGAATAAAACTGGCTGCACATTGCTGGGTCATATCCAGCTTTTCACCCACTAGTATCCGCAAGTCCTTCTCAACAGAGCTACTCTCAATCCCTTCATCCCCCAGTCTGTATTGATACCAGGAGTTTCCCTGACCCAGATGTAGGACCTTGCACTGAGTCTTGTTGAACCTCATGAGGTTCATGTGATCCCACTTCTCCAGCTTGGAATATCACAAGGATATCATGCGGTTATAAGGAAGTCAATATTTATAAAAAAACCCCTCAATATTAACTCTGAACCCTCAATATTAACTTCTCCTTCCATGTGTCTTTTTCTTTAACATTTTCTGATTAAAATACTGGTGAACTGTAGATCTGTGGCTAAGAGATTAAAGATACAGGAGCTGAAGCAGTTTCACAGAAAGATGCTAAGGCTACCCTCTCTTTTACTTAGAACAGCATAATTTGGAACATTCATAACAATATTTCATGGCATTAAGTAAAACTGGAGAAATAAAAAAAAAAGTTGTTTGATAACTAATATGTCACAATTTTATGCAAACTAGACAAAAACTATGTGAAAAATTCACTCAGGTTGAAAAAGAGTATCGTCCTTGAAGTTGTAATGATGTAGATAAAAGGTTCATGAGGTTATACCAATTTCTTTCTTTTTCAAGATAGCAATATTTCTTTAGAAAAAATTATTTCACTGTACATTTTAATGATATACATGTACATGATGATATATTTCTTCTATGAGTGTTTTGCAGATATCATTATTCCACATCAGATCAACTGAAATCCAGTTTCAAATTAAAACATTTATTTTTTTGCTCTCTAAATGTCGATTAGTTTATATGTCCAAGCCCAAATGGGAGTCAATATTATATATACTATAGTCAATATTATATATCTCTACCAGGTACAATATGATTCAACAGAAACTGCAGAAATACTCACTTTAGATTAGACACCTATGTTTCTTCAACCAAATTGTTCTCTGAGATCTATTGACTGTCCTGATTAGACTTTTCATTAATATAAGTGAGACTAGACATGTACCTCACCTCTGTGAGATACATAAGCAAGTGAGCTTATCAGATGCAAAGCTGGAGGTTAATGCCCCCTGTGAGGATGTACAATGTGCTCCATTTTCCCATTTCTAATTTTTTAGTAAGACTTTGAGCTACATTTACTGTACTGTCAAATCATGGGTTTGCACTATTCAAACTTTTTTATCTGAATTCTTTCTGAAGTCTGCTTTGCATTGAAGGAAATAAATTCTATGTATTTGACTGAAACTCTCATACTCTGACTGTAAGTTTGCAATAGTTTCTTTGTACTTTTGAACTTGGGAAGTTTTATTCTTCCAAGTATTAGTAATTAGTAACAAAACCAAACCAACCAACCAAACAAAACTAAAACAAACAAAAAACCCCATTGCCTTTATTTATTCATGGATTGAAGTAAGCTTTTCTCTAAAATCTTTCCATATCTGTAATGCAAAAGAATGTTGTGTACTCGTAGAGCAATGTGACTCTAGCATGACACAGCTGGCTGTGGAATAAGGTTACTGCTATATTTATTACTAAAGAGGTGGAAGGAAAAAACCCTCTCTCTTAGAGTAATTTGATTTTTAATTTGAGGTTGAAAGTTAGTCACTGGAAGTCCTGGGCAATGTTGAACATAAGAGTAGCAAATGGACATCAGCATTAAAAGGCTTCAGCATATAATGCTGGTAGTATTACTGTATTTTGTTGGCTCCATAAAACTATTTAAATAACAAAATTTAATTTGAATAAAAATTCATTTACATAATACCTGATTCTAGCATCTTTGTATGGTTACTTCTAAAAGTTTAAGATTTCACTGGTTTCTAATTAGACACTTCATAACCCATGTACACATCTTCCAGACATGTCTTACGTGAATACCTTCTAACTGAATGATGCAATAATAGGAGGCAATCAGGTGATGGGAGTACTTTTTGCTTTACCAGATGATTACAAGTCTGAAGTAAGCTGCCTCTTGACAGTTAATAAACTGGCACTCAAATGAAGGCCTGATTGTTTATTGCATAAAACATTGCTTGATATCTCTTCAATTATATTGTGGATATTTTAACATTTACAATATAACTTCAACAACTTATAGCACATTGTGAATTCAGAATTATGTCACATACAATAAAGATGTGGATCCGCTCTATATCACAGAGCACCTATTTCATTAGGCTGACTACTTTTTCTGTCAGACTGAACTGTAGCTTAAGAACTTTTATTTTGTTAAGCAAACTTTCTTGAAAAAGGTACACAGTAAGCATGAAATTCTGGGATTCTAGTTTTCAAAGAGCACCCACAGGGTACCAAACCTTTCTGTCCTGGGTTTATACTGTAAAAGTTAGAAAAAAGGAATAAATCAACAAATGATAACCCTGATTTCTAAGACAGATATCATCATTTTCAAAAAGGAGTTATTAAAGTCAAGTTCCTAAGTTTAAGGCCACTAAATCCTAGGAATGTCTGAGAGGTTTTTGTTTTGGGGGTTTTTTTTTGTTTTTTTTTT
>VXBX01005118.1:0-25879 GCA_013400415.1 Scytalopus superciliaris
CTGTGCCCGAGCCCCTGTGCGGCACAGCGGGGATGCGGAGCAGCAGCGCTGACCTCGGCCATGCTGCTGTACTGCCTCTGGTCTCACGTCCCGGGGAATCCATGTGCCATGTAGCTCGTTGTTACAGACACAGGTGATCTATTCCCGGCTATACAAGGTGTCTCATAGGCTTGGCTGCAGCCGTCTCCCACGAGGGAGGCTGTAGGGTTTTTTGATGCCTTTAGGTCCAGGAGGGAAGCGGCTGTCACCTTCTCCCAGCCTAGGCAAGTGCTCCAGCGTGTGGTGCGGGTCCCTGTGTGGCAGCATGCACTGGGCCCCTCGGGGCTAGGAGTGTAGAAAGATAGCTCATTTTGCAAGCAGCTGTGCTGGCTGAAGATGCAACTTTTCCCCAGCGATTTGCTGCCTTTCCTTTGCCAGAGTTACCGCCCCCACAGCTCTTGAGCTGATGTTGGATAAGCAAGCAGCTGGATGAACAGCACTAATATTGCCTGAGGCGCCCTAGGGAGGATTCCTGCGCTCTCTCTTGCTGACAGAGGTTTGAACTTGGTTGTCTATGGCTGTCTATGATGGCAGCATTATATGGCAATAATACATTTACCTATTGCGGTAATATTTGAAAGAAGATACCTGCCTGTTGTTTTAGGCATTGGGACAACTTTCTTGTGAGTACATGGGATGTGTGGGATTCAGGGTGGGTGGACAAATCCTCAGGTCAGTCTGGTTGGTGGCAGCTCTGGGTCTGTTCACAGCAGGGCTGTGTGCCAGGTAACCTTTTCGGGTGGGAGCGTGAGTATGGGCAGCGTGTTTGGCTTTCCTGCCTGAGCATCTCTGTGGCATCCTAAGTGTGTGGCGCTAGGTTCAAAGACAAGCATGGCCGAGCAACCTATTGAAAACCAATTCTGGGGCTAAAAAAATCCAATTCTGATTCTTAAACTGTAACTAAATAGCATGATGATTAAATCGTTACCTAGTTTTGATGGCAAGCTTTCTGGGTATGGGAGTATGACCATTACTGTCTGTCTCATGCCCCTTGTTGCTTGCAGCACAGTGTGTGTTTCTTCCAGAGTCTTTGCAAAGCAGTAACAAAGAAAATGTAAATAGCAGATTTACTTAATACAACCCTTCTAGTGCTTATATCTAGTTAAATAACTTAATAGAACTCTTCTAATGCTTGGGGTTTCAGAAAAACAAGCCATTATAATTGCTTTCTAGTGCATAGTCTTTTCATGCTTCATTTTGTAGGTCAACATCTAAAACTTGACTGGTTTCTTGAAATTAGAAGTTACAAATACGTGATGGTACATTTTTCTTGTCTTGTGCTTTTGTATCAATGAAGTTTCAAAAAGCAACTTCTCCCCCTAAGAGAATTAGCCACTTCAGTGGTTCAGGGCTTTCACTGAATTCTGTTCACCTCAGGAGTTTTTTATGTTCTTTCTAGCCCGGATAGGGTAGACAAATTAATTTCTTTCCATAGATAAAGTGAAAATTTTTCAACTAGCAGTGTGTTGAATACTGATACTTGTAATTTCTAATTGCCAGTCAGCTTTCTAGGGTGTATTGGACATAGTCATTTCTTGGAGAAGTTGGAACATTTTAAAATCTAACAGTTTTTTGGATGTATATCCTTCCCTGAGGTGCATGGCCTGTCATAACATGGTGCAGAGATTATGTCAGCCTTCTGCCACCAACTCTGATGGTAATATCAACTTCAGTTCTCAAGGAAAACGGCTTACTCCAGTAATTGCATTCATGGAGAGAAACTCAGGGGTTCTGCAATCGCTGTATGTGTAAAGAGGAGAGTTTTCCTAGGCTGGAGACCTGGCTGCACAGGTGAGCTGAAAGTAGGAACAGCTCAGTTATCTGTGACAGATATCCTCTGGTGGTTTCCACCATTGCAATAGGATAGATTACCTGTGACATAATCAGCAGGACGGATGGTGTCTTTGCCTAGTCATCCCCAAAGTATGAATTGCAAGCCTTTGGCAGCTGTCTAGATGTGAGTGAAAAGGATGAAAGGATCTAGTTATGAACAACCCTACAAACTAACATATCTTTTTGAAAATGGTGGAGTTGAGTGGCAGCACTGTCTTTCCAGGAAAAGCTGACTTGGCATCTCTGCTCTGTGATATCTGAAGGGAATTTTGGTGAGAGCTATCCTACAGTGCCACTGGTGGGCAAAACAGGATCTTTGCAAAAACACTGTTAGCAAGCTTCCATCCATCTTGAGCTTTTTGTTAATGGGCCTTGTGCCATTTGATGCCTAAAGGTCTCCTGCGAGGTTCAGATGCTTTACTAGCTGGCCATTTTTAAGGGTTTTGGTAGCAAAAGCACTTAGGTGTGCAGTGAACACTGCAGAAAGTCTAGAGTTGGAACACTTGACAGTGGGCCGAGACAAGCTAACTTTAATGCCATGTCACTTCTTGATGCTGGGCCCCAAGGCCTTGAATCAAAGAGGGTGAAAAAGGTGGGAAGTTAGAGGTGATCTTGGTGGGGCTTAACCCAAACCAAAAAAGTAGTGTCTCTCTCAGTTCACTACTGGCGTAGTGGCTTCTTTGAATAGAAGACAAATTAAACCAGAACAAAGATAGAGCTTAGGGGAAAGCAGAGAAAGATGAGTATGACACAAAGTCATAATGGCTTTGTAGGATATGGTAATAAAGCAAAAAGCTAGTCCCTTTTATAGCTGTCTCCTCTTAATTTTCAGTACTGGGAGTAAACATCCTCTACGGTGATGCTGTCTGTGATCAGGTTGATTGATAGTGTTTCTGTCATTGCAAATGATAAACAGTAAAAATAAATTTGCAACAACACAATCAAAAGAAAATCAGATATTAGTGTGACAATGTTGTACATTCTTTAAGTACCTCAAAAGAAGTGTGGTGGGCGTTTTTTGTTGTTTTTATTTTTTTTTTTTTTTTTAATTTTAAATATCTGTTCTTTCCAAAGGTTTGCTTTCTAACTTCAGGTAGACTGGGATGCTTCTGTCAGTGAAGTCACTCTAGTCTGTTTTACAGAATTCAATGTGTCAGATACATTTTTTTTTTTTAAATACAAAAAAGAAAAGCATTCTATTCCTTCTGTGATATATGTCTAGGAGCAGATTTGCTGACTTTTATCTTGAGCAAATTCATGTTGTTTCTTTTCCAGAAATGTTTCATTTGTTGAAGTGAAGAAAATAAAGTGAGAAAAACATGTTTGGATGGAATATAACAATGCTCATGATTGTATTAAAATCCAGTTTGGTATTTGAATTACTAAGAAGCGTGGCTTGGTATGGCTCTTGAATATGATTGTAACAATACTGTGTGCAAGGGTTCCATATTCTAAAAAAGTTTTAATTGTCATTGTTTTCCTTGTTCCCTTGTTCTTCATTTAATGAGAAGCAAAAAGGGAATAGAGTGGGACGTTGTAAGCAGACGAGCACAAGATACTGTGGTTTGCTAATGTCAGCCTTCAGCTTACGTCTGTGGTCACACTTGAAAATGCCTTTCTCAGTTTCTCCTCTTTCTGTTCTTCTTTTCAGTCTAATCTCTCTTCTGCCTTGTACCTCTAGAGTTTCCAGACTCTGTTTTGGGTCTCCTTCCTTCCACAGTAGGCCAGTTCTGGACTTTCCTGCTTCACATATCCCTAACAGATTGATTTTGTTCATTTATGTATTAAAATTAAAAAGTGGTTTCATGTTAGCTTTCTAGGGGTTTAATATCACTTACATTTACCTTTTTGTCAAGTTGATCTCCTTGTGGGAGAAGTGCTCAGGAAACCTGTTAATGTCTAAAGCATGTGTAACTTTTTCTTTTCTAAACATTTTATTACATTTGTCTTTCATTATTTTTCTACCGACTTGGTCGTTCAGAACTGACTTCAGCCATGAATCAAAACTAGAAAGGAATTCTGCTCTGGGATCTGGCATGTAACAGAGACAGAACTACTTATGAATGGTGAGATTTGCACATGCCTTTACTCATGATGGCCTTTCCTACTAATGAGTAGATCTTTCCTCCCCCACTTATTTGGTCTGCCACTTGCTCAGTCTTCCATGGCAAAGCAAAGACTTGCACTGGGAAGAAGACATGAGTCTGGGATGTGATCTCTCTTTTTCTTCTCCTCTTTATTATTCTTAAAGCTTGTAGAGCCATAGAGCAGCAAATAGTCACAGAAGACTGCTGACTGCATTCCATTTCCCATTCCCCCAAGCTGATTTGGAAAAAGACTAATCCCCTCTATGTGAGGAGAGGCAGTGTGGTCTTTCTTTGTGTGAGGGGCGCTGGTTACTATCATGCTGGCCCATTTATTTCTGTGTGTCAAAGTGATTTGATATTGTATGTGTTCTCAGTCATTTGTTTACAGAAATATGCTTGGGTAAATTTGTTGGTCTCTTACAGTTAATTTGGTATGTAAAAAAAGTGCATGATGCTCTTAATTAATGCTAGCGCTTAGTTATGGAAGAAGTTCTATACAAATAAAGAAAGGTAGAAGTAACCAGTGCAGCCATCTGCAGTATGTTTTAATTTCTTTTGAATTTCCTCAGTCAGTGATGGGGGAAAAGCTAGAAAATGGGTGATTGAGGATGTAAGTGATTATTCTTGACTGTAATCATTCAGATATTGGGTGGAGATTATTGGTGTGGATGGTTGGGTAGGCAAAGGGTGGATGAACAAGAGAAATTATTTGAAAATAATTTTTGGTAGAACTTGGTAGGAGTGATAAAACAGGAGGAATAGCAGGTAAGAAGTCTTGGTAATATTAGGTAAGATCTCTTACAGTTTGTAAAAGCTGGAGTAAGTGCATTGGGAGAATTTTTTTCTATGAACCAGGAGAAAAATATGGGAAATGTCACGCTGAAGTTCTACAACTTGAACAAAGACTTTGATTTAGAGCCTGTTTTTTGTGAAATTTTACAAAATCTGGTGGTTAACTACTACTTCTGAATGATACTTGAATTGCCCTCGTAAAATCAGTTTGTGCATCCTGGTATAATAATTGTATAGATGTAAAGATTTTCACTTGGTTGTACACTTTCACAAGGATAGTAAATGTTTTCTTTTTGAAAACTGTCCTAATTGTTTTTTAAAAGTGAAGAAAGATGTTAAACACTAAGCTAAAGTAAATTCTTGGCTGAACTGTGTGTGGGATACAGTAGAGTCATGGATGCATAATTGTACAGATTTATTTATATTTAAACAATTTCCTGAATTCAAATTGTGCCTCTCACTTGTATAAATACTGAACCACTCCCTCCCCCCATAATTTCACAACAGCTTTAGAAGCTACAAATCCTTGCTCTCCGGTTGGCTACCGACTTTTAGTAGCCAGTCATATGGTATAGATTTGCAAAGCTGACGCAAAATGGAGCAATTCATCTCCTCCCTAACACAGGCTGCTGAAAGCGTACGGCCCTGAAGCTCTGCTCATTTCGCTGTAACCCCGCTGAGTACCAAGGCGAGTTCAAGCTTTTGGTTTTGGTCTTAGACTTTACAATGCTTGATGGCGGTGGCCCAGGCTGCCTGAGGGAGCACCTTCTGCAGTCACGGCCACTCATGACAGCTGCATTCCACTGGAACAATGGCATTGTTGGCAAAATGGAGAATGAATGGGAGAGACAAACTGCTTCTGCAGCTAGCCCACAACTGAGGAATTGATTCCTGGAACACATCAGAGCGACTGTAAACCTCCCTGTCCTCTGAATTAAGTGTAAAATTCACTTGCTTCAACCTCGACTTTCCACAGTGACCAGGAAAAAATATATCTAAGGGTGTAGACAAGGATGATCTCAGTTTCTTTTGAAAAAGCCTGAATAACAACGTATACAAACGTATAGAAAAAATAGGGTAAATTTTGACCACTCTTCCTGTGCAGTTTTTGGTAGTTTACCTCATGACTCCTGCTCTCAATACTTTCACTTTGCTGACCAGCAGTAAAAATGTTACATGGACTTGGTTTTTTGGGTGAGGAAAAAATCCCAAAGGGGGACAATAGAAAGGCAAGCAGAAAAGCAACACAGAAGAATGTTTCTAAAAATTTTGGCTTAATTTTTTCTGTTTCCCTTGTTCCTCTGCACAACTACTCTTAACTATACTTCTTATTTACATATTTGTTATTGGTTGTTAAAATGCAAGAGTCAAATTTATCAACTGTTGCAGGACTGTCCAACTGCTCTCGGGACAAGAACCTTGCAGGTCTGCTGTAAGCAGCATTTGACTGAGAATAAGGAGATCAGATAGCAGGGAGAAAATACCTGCTACAATGTTTTCCAGAGAAGCATTGGATAATGTTGATGTCACAGTCCTTTTGCTCGATGGTTTCGTTTTGAGCTTGAGCCTAAAGAAACTGTGAATGTGTTCTGAAACAGCTGACAAATGGCTCAAGTCTTCAAAACCAAGTCCACCAAATCATGGGTGTCGTTAGAGGGTGACGAGAGCCCGAGTGTCTGTGGTGCCAAAGGAAGCTGGTGGGTGTCAGGTTCAGAACAAGAGGAGGTGGTTCTTAGCACAGTGTGTCACTCAGCTCCGAAATTCCACACCCCAGGACATGACAAATACTCGGGGTTTGCCTGTGTCCAAGGAGGCAGCAGTGCAGAAAAGCAAGCCAAATCTATAAAGGCGCAGCATGCAAATTCAGGAGTGGTTGAGAGTTGAAGGTGTTCCAGGGTTGTGTTCTGATGCTGTGGCCTGAGCACCTTTTTTTTTAATCAGTACTGCACATAATGCTTGGTTAGGGGGATCACTGATCTGGCACAGTGCAGCTGTCCTTATTTTTATGTTCAAAAGCAGTCTGAGGAGAATGGGGGGAATGACAAAGCTTATGGAGATGTCAAATGTAAAGCTGGCTGTAAAGCAGTGCAGAAGATCTTACAGCTCTGTATGACCTAGTGAGAAAATAGCAGAGGAAATTCAAAATGGATAAAGGCAAAATAATATGCATGCACTGTTATACATACACAGCGATGTGCTCTATATTACCTGTTATCACTCAGGAAGGATCCTGGACTCATTGTGAACAGTCCTGAGAAAATGTCAGCTCAATACTCAACAGGGGTCAAAAAGGCAAGCAGCACAATGTTAGGAAAGGGTAGAAAGAAAACAAAGTGGAAAAAAAAAAAAAGGAAAATCCCATCATACTGGTCTATGACTTCCTGGAGATCTTGAAAACTGAATGCGTTTTGGGCCACCTTATCAAAAGGAAAGTGGAGTAGAATTTGGAAAAAAAAACCACCTCAACAAAGGAACAAGGATCATTGGAATAGGTTTTTATATAAGGACAGAAAAGTTTTTCCCCGTAAATAAGAGATTTCAAGGAACAGGAGTTGCATGTGGTAGTTCCTTGCAGAGAGATAAATAGTGGATGGGAGGATACAGAGCAAATAATTTCTCAGTAATAAATCATGAAAGAAAATGAAATCTTCAGGATGCAAGCTTAAGAACAAGCAAGAGAAGGTACTTCTGAAGGAAAAAAACACCCCACAAATGAAGGTAGTGATGTTAGTTCTGGTCCAGAAAGATCTTGAGCTGACTCTGACTAAAGGGGGATGGTGCTGTGCTTTTCCCAAAGTAGACAGTATTGGCCACAGCCAGGGATGGCAGGCAGTGAAATTGAGTGTGTTGTGGGGAATGTGCCTTATGTTCTGAACCCTGACATGAGTGGTAGCTGGTGTGACGCTCTGCAGCGTGGCCTGTAGGAGAGGAAGTGTCTTGTTCACAGGATGTGGTGTATGCATGTAACTGGTGAGAAAAGGAATGCTTTGTTTCTGAATGTAAAAAGATGGAAATGGTTGAAATTCAATGTAAAATCATACAGAAGACCATGGCCCTGGTTTCTTACCTGCCACACATTTGTTTGATGGGTGATTATAATATCAAAATGTTTATGAGCTTTTAGTAGGCTGTGGAAGATGATCAGTGGGATGGTCCAAGGCCACACAGTCTCAGCTGTATCTTTGTAATGCCCATGTACCTATTTTCATCCCTGAAGCCTTTAAAAAACAAGGCAGGAATGAAAAAGTAGTTTTTACTCAACTTTTTGGATATGTGGAACTTTATGGACTTGGGGGAAATCCTAGCAATGAAGACAATATTGTGAATATGTGTACGTACAGTATGTCAGATGCATTTGCTGGATCACAGTCTAATAATAAAAAGAGAAAATGAAACTTACAAAAGTTACTGTTCAAGGCTTAATCACTCACACTGGAAGTAACTCTACTCATACCAATGTGTTCTTTGGTTGGTGGGGTTTGGGTTTTTTATTTGTTTTTGTTTGATTTTTTAAAAAAATAACAGTCTGTAAGAAGCAAGTGAGATAATGCTGAAACACATGCTTTCTTGTGCCAGTCTGCTCAGCACCTGTTAAAAATATCAAGAAGTTGCCGCCATGGAAAGTGTCTCCTGAATCAGACTGAAGGCAATAAGAGACATTCTATGGTTAAAATTTCTGCCTATGAGCAAGTTCTGAGTATTGGTATTCCAACCCGCAACTTCAGAAAAGGCACAATAATTAGAAAACTAGTGGAATAGGCCATACAAGGAAAAAAGATGTCCCATGCAAGTATGCTACTTTACAATTAATGAGCAATGTGAAGTGGTTTTTAACTCTTAATGATAATAAAAAGTCTCTGGTGTATGTATGCTGGTTTGAGTAATTTATGTCTTCAAGTTAGTGGACTGAACTTATTTTTGCTGTGCACATAATGTCACACATCTCCTGCAGACAGGCCTTTGCTGAGGCTTTTTCCTGCTCGTGTTACAGTTAGACAAGTCATTTGCAACCTTTCAGTTTGAAGGCCCAGGAAAGTGTACAGTGGTGGAAGGAAGAGCAAATTTAAACCTGTGTGATTTTTCTTTGTGTTTTTTTGGTCTCTGAGTCCACCAGTGCTTTGACAGTCTCCAGAATTTGAAACAACTTATTTAGACTCTTAATGCTTATAAAATAAATAAATAAAACCCCCAAAGCCCTTCTTTGTGTGGACACTAACAATTTATCCCCGAGTGTGTTGCTGACTTTGCCAATAGCTTGTTCTGCACATTTATTCATGCATCAACTAGAGACTAGAGTTTTTCTTTCAAGGAACTTGCTGGCATGTGTGTGACAGGTGATGAAAGATAGTCTGGTCCTCGTGTGAGTCCTTCCCACACCCTACACCCCCCCACTTTCTCCCTTGTGGTTGTCTCTGATGGGCATTATGATTTGTCCTAAGATAAAACACCACGTGGAAATTGGAGGAGAAACTCTCTGGATGCTCTCATAAGGAATACACTTATTTTTGAGTGAGTAAAAGTGCTAAGACACAGTCACATATGAAGATAAAATCCTAAAGTGGCCCCACAGGTGCTTTGTAACTGTGTGTTCTGCAACACCTGAGACTGTAAACCTGTATGTTTCTACCTGAACCTTCTTATATAACAGTCCTTTAGACCTGCTTATATTCTGTACTGCATTGGCAGTATTTAGATACTGTATTATTATCTAATCATAATCAGTGCCAAATTTCTCATGCCTGACTGAGTTTTCTTTCTGCTACTCTGCTGCAATATATTTGATCAAATTTAGTTATTCTGTACTAATAGAATCTGTTTAAGTTTTCCTTTATGCAATGCTAAGGAAGTTATGAGCTGCTAAGAAAGCTGCTGTTCTGCTCAAATATTACTCCATGAATTCTTCATTATTAAAACAGATAAACTATCCCTGTATGCTAGTCTTCCCTTTCCCTTTCCCTTTCCCTTTCCCTTTCCCTTTCCCTTTCCCTTTCCCTTTACCTTTCCCTTTCCCTTTCCGTTTTCCTTTCCCTTCTTTGAGAATTTAGTCAGTTTTCTTCCACTAGAGGATTTACTGGTTTGGTCAGCAGATCAGGTGTGCTGGTCTTTGACTCCTAGGATTCCTTTTCAAGCCATTAAAAATTCTTTCATGTTCCGTCATTTCCAGAGGCTGAAACAGACTGAAATGATAAGTTGTGTTATGGACATGATAGTTTTATGATTTGGGGAAAAGTACCTTTACATGTTTGTTTTTGTCCTAACATGTTGTAATACAGGATTCAGCTGACTCTGGTTTCTGTCCTAGTGTTCAAATTCCACTGGCCTTATAAAGAGCTTTGTCCCTGATAGCAATGATTTCTGACTATAGCTACTTTACATTGTAATTAATATAGTGCAAAACCCTCACAACTTAAACCAAAATCCAAAAGGTAAACAGCTTATGAGAAAAGACCCAGGTCCCTTTTCCTAGAGCTCATTCTGGTAGTCAGCCTGTTGAGGAAGGAGAATTTTTATTAACCTCACGGCATTTTGAACTTATCTGTAAAATGGATTTCTTTAGTAAACATTGCCTTTGCTGGTCCTTCACATGCAACTCTGTCATTGGTTTTTTGTTTTGGTTGTTTTTTTTTTTTAAAATTTTATATCTGAAACACAAAGCACTATGAAGTTGCTATGTCCTTTTCACAGGAGGACTATGTGCTTAGCATCCATGTTTCTAACACTTTCTTTCTCTTTGGTCTGCTTGCTCCTCTATGTTTTTTCTCCATTCTGAGTGGGAATTAAGAAGGCAGGAAGGTGGAGAAGGAATGTGTTGAGCAGACTTGTTTTCCCCTGATAATTTCCTAAACAGGCTCTCTGGAAAAGGGACCTTGTGCTTCACGACTGTCATGCATTAATAATATGATGTCCAGCCTCTGCATTTGGAGGATACCCATTTGGCTTTGTGGTTTCTGCAGGGAGCTTTTGTACAGAAACAACTTGCCCAGTGAGGTGGTCTCACCATGTGTGAAACTAAACTGGGCCAAATAGAGAAATTTTGCCAGCTAGGTGGAGCTCCCCCACTGAATTTCTTCCTGTGTTGAGTTTGTACAGCCTTAATCACTATTGCTGAATCTGTAAATTCCATTTTAAAGACGACAAGTTTACAAAGAAACTTAAATCAAACTGTGGGAGAAGCTCTCTGCTCTGTAAACTTTGCCACAGGCAGAGCTGAACATACAGCAGTCCAGGATTGTATGGATCCATGCTGTCGTTGAGCCTGTATCTCTGTGGTGGTTTTATTCAGTGCCATTCTGGAAGTGCTGGTAATACTCTAAGTAGTTTTCTTCTTGGATGGTAAAATTTTAAAAACTCTTTGTGGTTACTAAAACATAGTCTATAGGTTGCTGTAAGATAAGCTTACCACTTAGCTGTAACAAACAGCTGCTCATGGCAAGACTTACTCTTCCTCCTACAATCAAATAGTGATTCTCTAAGCTTGGCATCCTTTGTTTCCGTACTTACTGGGACTCTAGAGAGCACCAAATGAGGTGATTTCTGCCTATGTATGACAAGGATGAGACTCCACTGCAGCCTGAGATGTGAGGATCCAATGAGGTTTGTCATGCATTTCTATTCTGTCTCCACAGTAAAAAAAAAAGAACATTTTAGGCATTGATGCAAGAACATACATTTTCTATAGGTCTTTAGTGATGCTGAAAATACTTAGTCTTTGGTAGTTTTCAGTAAATACATGAAGTGAAACTTAGTACATGGTTTTGCTGATAGTTCAGGAAGAAATACCGGCTCTAGATTTCTGTTTTACAGCAAGTTTTTATTGTGGAAAAACATGGCTGCTTTGTTGTGGCTGTGAGAAGAGCCTAATGTATATCCTCATCAGTGTTCAAAATAGTGGATTTGATTTTGTTGAAAGCACACATGGGGTCAGTTACAGTTGCTCAGCTGCTGAACAGTAATCATTATACTCAGTAATATGTTTATTGTTTGCTGTGATATCCATATGGTTGGATAACAAGTCAGGGTTCTGGATTTGAAATGTAATAAAATAGAGCTAGTAGGAAGCTGATTTCTTTTTCCACAGACTTTCTTTTTGTAGTCTGTGTGAAGCTTTAAGGACCATATTGACGGATAATTAAGTAAAGCTTTTTGGAAAAAAAAATATATATAGTGAACAAATAACTTTCTGTGCCAATAGTCAAAGACATTTGTTTGAAACCAACAACATGAATTTAAGGATATGTGTTTCTACTGTAATATGACAGTAGACTTCTGTGTGAAATACTGAACCACTAGCAGTCATTGTTTCCATTCACCAAATAACCAATAAAAGGAAAAAAACAGTATCATGTTGTACCATTAATAATGGCAAATGCTTTTATTTTTTTTCCCTGAGGATATGCATACATTAATCTAATGTCAGAATTACTTTAATTTCACCCTCAAATGTGTGGGTAAAGTTTAAAGAGTTTGAAGAATCCCTTTAGTTCAGATGAAGGCAATCTCAGATGTCTGGTGACTGATTTCTGAAAAACAGTGCTCTGAGGAGTGGCAACCTTCTATCAGTTAATGTCTCATGTTTTAATAACTAACGGTCGCACATTAACACATTTTGTCACAACTTGGCTGTAACACAGAAGATGAAACACCAGGAGAAGGCAGGAATTTGGAGAAAGCATCAGAAAGTAATTTTCACACGCCTGATGGAAGTGGTGACTACATTTATGATGTTGTGGAAAGAAAGATATTTAAATGCAATGCTAATTTAATTTTATAAATACAGAATTGTGTCATGAAACCAAAATCTATTTTTGTACATTTGTTATTCCAAAAACATTGGAAAACTGTTGACCTTAAAATGTGTGCGATTGTTAAAGATTAGCAGACTGTGTTTTTATTTGCAATTGTAATTCCATTCACTTATTAACCAAAAATATTTTAACACAGTGTGTAGAATGACGATCTTATGAATTCTGTGCATTATGCACTATGTGCATTCTAATGACACTGTAGACATAACTTTTAAATAAATTTTGGAGGATGATGAGGGTTTAGGGCCTTGGTCTCAAGGAACAGGTTCAATCTTCTCTGCAGTCTAGCTGCAGCTTTCCAGCTGCTAATTATGAGCTGAGGAACGACCTGGTGTTCATTGAGTACCACTGACTGTTGGTTCAAGGCAAATATTCAAAGCATGATCTGCATCAGTGACTCAGGATTTATGTCAGTACTATAAGTTGTGGTTACAATGGTTAATTCACCATCAGGATTGCCACTTAAAAAGATACTTGATGTTTTGTTAAGCAGAGTTCGCAAAAAGATGTTCTGGACAAAGTCACCAGAATTTGTCAATACAAGTGTTTGACTTTTCATGGAATTGTGGAGTTATGGAACCACAGAATAACTTGAGTTGGAAGGACACTGAAAGACTATCTAGTCCTCCCCCACTCCTGTCATGGGCAGGGACACCTTCCCCTAGACCAGGTTGTTCCAAGCCCTCTCCATCCTGACCTTGAATACTTCCAGGGATGGGGCATCCACAGCTTCTCTGGGCAAGCTATTCCAGTGCCTCACCACCCTCATTGTAAAATAAATTTCTTCTTTATGTCCAGTCAAAATTTGACTGAAGAAGTTTGACTGAGTAGTTTATAGTAGTTTTGCCTTTAGGTTCATCATTGATGTAACTGAATGATTTCTTACCTGTTTGCCTATGACATCACTTTCCTACTGGGGTGCCGTAATGTGATTGCAGAATAATGGAACAGTCTAGCTTTCACTGACACCCTCTTATCTTTGAGACGGTTATCACAGAACATAAGGGTGTATTTTCAGTCCTTCTAAGAAGACAGAGTAACAGTATGCCCTTGCTGGAGTCAGAAACCAGATTTCCATCAGTGATGCAAATAGTGATTTATATGTATTTGTATATTTATGGTATGTATTTATATGTATATGTATATTTATGGTACCTATCCTTGAGGAACTATGTGGGTATGAGGTTATCAGTCACTCTTCAGACCTCAATGGTTCACCCTGGAGGGGATGCCTTCCAGGCTGAGCAGGGCTAAATCCTGAATCCCACCAGGCATTGTTTTCTTCTGAGTCACAGTCGCTTTGCTTTGCACTGTGTTGGCAGCTGCTGACTTTGCAAATAGCTGGGCTGGTTGGGGATGCTAAAATATCATCTTCCCATTGCCAGTCTTGCTGCTGAAGAGTATCACCCTGGTAAATCTTGCAATGGAAATAAACTTGCTTACTTTATCCACTACAGGCCCATCTAGAAGGTTTTATTAAACCAGCTGATAACCTTGCAGACTGGACTAATGTGAATGAGGAAGGGCTGGTATGGCCTCTGGTTAGCAGGGCTCTGCAAGCAGTAACCTGCAAGTGATGGGATGTGAACACCAACCAGGAGTGGTAGTGGCTTCATTCTACACTAGATCTGAAAGATCTGCATGCATAACAGGTCGTTTTTACTTACAGTGCTACTGCTTCAACTGATATCAGTATAGGAAAAAGAATATAGCTTCCCCTTCTCCACACACAGTTATTACAATTGCAATTAGTACAATGCTGTATTTTAGTTATAAGTTGTGCCAATGTAATGAATCCCGATTGGTATCTCTGTGCTGAAAGGTCCATATCTTCGTAATAGTTTTGATAAAATTAACCCTTTACTGAAATCTTTATGTGGCTAGAAAAAACAAAACAAAACAAAAATATAGGTGAGTATTTATGTGGTTTCTCAGTAACATTGCTCGTGACAGGTAAATAATTTAAAATGTTAAGTCAGAATACCTTTTATTTTTTTAAATAGTGTAAGCTTCTCATAATAAATGTATTAGAATAAATAGGACAAATATATTTTCACCTGTTCAGTACTAATTTTAAAAGGTGTCTTAATCCTTGTTTGCCTGTGTGCTGGTTTTATTTCTGGCCTGCAATTTGCAGAGAGACTCAGAAAAGAAAGTGAAAAGTGTTTTACAACTTAGATTTGTTTTAATCTCTAACAGACTTCTTGCAACATCCATGACAGGAGCCTGTGGGGAATATGAATATTCTGAAAAAGAAAGCTTCATACCTACTTATACGCTATTGCAGGTTTACTTGTTTAGCATCAGCAAATGGAGTGGCCTTGGCACATCAAGACTCATGACTTGGAGAATGGTGTATTTCAGAATGACTGTAGTTTACAGACTTATTTCTGTATGCTGTTGGATTCATTAATGCATATGTATTTGTTCTTTTCAGAATGCATTACAAAAACATATATATATTGCATAACACTTGCTGAAAAGTTTTCAGAATAATTTCAGTATAAAGATACTGTTTTGAATGACAACATCTTGCTTCAAAGGCAATTCCCCCATGAAATGTATTAGTACAATGAAAACTATTACTGTCTTTGTATCATGTATTTAAATTAACTTCTCCACAATAAATGAAAGATTATAAAGGTAGCAAACAATAAAATGAAGAAGAAACTGTATATATTTATCAGGTAAGGAAAAACTGCAGATACTATGATTATGGGATTAGTATGGCTAGATGTGGGTAGGGTGTAGAGTATCATGCTCTGTGTGAGTTGAAGGGGATTTTGAGGCAACGAGATGCTACCAGTAGGTGTAGTTTTTATTTGTGATAATGAGTCTGGTAAGTGAAAAAACCCCCCAAACATGTACAGTGTAGTTTCTCAGATATTAACAGCTAGCTTACAGCTAGAGGTTGTCCTGCACTTTTGGTTGCCGTGGCCATATCATCTAGAGAAAACAAACTATGTATGTGTTCATCCACAGTTTTTACAACACCAGTTGCAACTATTGCTGCTTCTCTGCTCTCTGCTGTTGTCTGCACTGATGGGCACTACTGATGGGACTTATATACCTGAAACAGTATTTATGGAACTCTTGTGCTGTGCTAGGGAAAGAGACTGTTTTAAGGGTGTTCAGCACCTTTGATGGGTAGTTTTCAACAATGACATCCTCTGAAAGTATTGACAATTCACAGAATATAGGGCAAGTACTTCACATTGTTCATGCTTTTTGTTGACTGTTTTCTTGCCCATCTGCAGAGAAATGTCAGTCATCCTGGTGAGTACAGGAAAAGGCAGAAAGGTGAGTATCGTAGTGCCAAGGACAGGAAAAGGACAGGAAACTGAATCTATTAAGAAAAGCTAGTATTTTTTGTTGTTTCAAACCACATTCATTGATTTAGCTTCTCAATACCTGATTTGTCCCTAGTTTTCTCATATTAACCAGTTTCTAATGCGTCCCTTATCATATTTTATGAATACTAGGGCAAAATTTCAAATGAACAAGGAAGTGTAGTAGACAGCAAGTCTAATCTAGGGTATGAGGATAATTCCCAGAGAAGTAGCAAAACAAATTCTAGTACTTCAGTAGCAGCTTTGCTTTGTTTTGGTTCTAAACAGGAGATACTTGGAGATATGGTCAAGGTCAGATTTAAGTGTTGTGTTGACCAAGAAGGTCATATGTTCTCCATCTGCACATGCAGGAAAGAGTTTTAGGAAGTTAGTTTTTTTTAGAGATGTTAATGACAGGTATTGTGGAATTTGTAACACCATGAGACATGCATCAGACTTGCATCCAAATTGGATGCCAATTGTTGCACAAAAAAATATAACCTATAGTATCTCTATCTCAAAAAATGCCCAAAATGAACATGAAAGGTCCTACATATCTTGTCAGACAACTCACACAGTATTTGCAATTCCATAAGCACATTTTTTCATTTAATGAATGCATCAACTATGTAAAGTGTCCCCATATTGATTTCTGTACAAGAAATGGGTAGAAAATACTGTAGCATGTGCCAGGAAGGAATATGACCTTTATGGGAGTAGTTTTTGGGCTTGTCCATAAATGAAGGCTGGGTTGAGAGCGGAGGTTAGAATCATACCAACGGTGAGATTTACTCTCCAGTCTGAGCACTATCTGCTGAATGGCAATAAATTTCTGTGACCTACCTGTGTTGCAACTACCGGCTGATCTAAATTTGTAGATACGGTTCTTCTATCTTAAAACCACAATGGATGTATCTTAGAAAGGCATCTTTTCTTTTTTGGTACTTGGAAGGAATAGCCATGATTAAGAGCAGTTTCTTAGGTAATGACCCAAGCATTGCGGAAACCACAGCGTGGTTTCAAGCATAGAACATCCTGGTCACTCCTTCCATGAGGGAGCAGACTGGCAGGACAGAGGACAGACATCTGTAGCAATGTTGTTTGGTGTGACCTCCTCTTGGTTAAAGGACCATCACATACTCAGGCATGCTGCATAGTCAGCAGTGGGGAACACCACCACTTTTGTTTCAAGTGCCCTCTTGTAAATAACAGGAGACTGGTAGGTGTCAAAAATCCATCATTCTCTTTCTTAACCACAGAAATCTTGCGCAAGATGAAATCAGGCAATCAGGAGCCAATAAAACTAAGTAGGGAAAATGTTGGGCAATACCTGTTGACATCACTATTGCTAGACAGACTGTGTGTGACCGCCTTCGACTAAGTATGTAAACTTTACTGAGCTGTGGTGTGCTGCCAAGGTTAAGGTTAGTCATGCTGGAACCCTAGCAAAAGGTCTCTTGAAGGAGGTCCACCTCTGTGACATTTGATACCCCAAAGAACTGAAAAGGCAGTTTCTCTAGGCAGGGATATTCATGTCAGCAGGGTTGTCATCAAGCTGAGCATTGGTGTGGCTCTGGAACCTGCTGCTCTCAGAAGAGCCAGAGCCTCGATGGAGAAGGGGAACCCTGCTGAGGGTGCACACATGCTGTGGCTTTAATTCTGCCAAGGAATGGCTGGCAGGAGAGGGCTGAAAAATTCTGCCAGGAGAAGTAGGATAGGGGGAGAAAGCAGTTTAGGGTGGTAGTTGCCAAAGTTCCTGACTGATGGGTACTTGTTAGCCTCATTCTTTCTCTGATGCCACCACTGGACTGTTTCGTCAAACCTATAAAATAGACACTGTTGAAAACAGTGTTTTCATAGACTTTTGCCGGCCAGCTTTAGAGTATTAAGCCTGGCCTGGTGCACCATACTTTGGGAGGGGAATTCTAGTCTACTTATTGTAATAAAGTTCTCAATTCATTGTCAGAAGACTGAAATTCTTTTGGGGATTCTCCACTATTGTCCTTTGACATGGTGGCTGTCGGGGACTGTGGATGGTTTAGAGACTTATGGGGGGTTTTGGCCTATCACAGATTCCCTGGAAGCTGCTGTGTGCCATGGGGGGCCTTGGAATCTATTCTGTCTTGCAGAAGGATCATGCTCTGCCACCCCCAAGGAACAATAATGTTCAGACAAAGAACATTTTTTTCCCAGATCTCTTTTGCAAACGTGGAGCAGAGTGTAGAACCCTTTCTGAGCCAAGAGGTTGCTGAAGAATTTTGTGCGTCTCCTCTACCATGAGGTGAGGAGGAATATTGGACAGAAACTTCTTTGGAGGGTGATGTTTTGTGACCGTCTAAGTGCAGGTGGTTCTTGTGACTCCAAAACCAGAAAAAGAGCTTCTGAACCCAAGACTGGAGGTTTTCTGTCATTGTTACTAAAAGCAGCTCCACTGAATTATGGAGTAAAAGCCAAAACACCTAGAAAAGCAGAATGGAGTGCTCTGAAGCCATAGGAGGATGTCTGATTCCTGAGTGAATCAGGTACTTTTGATGAAATTCCAGGATAGCTACTGCATCACAGAGATCAGTTGTGGGTCTGCATCAGTTGTGCAATGCGTAGGACAAAGACACGTTTTCTCAATTGGTATCTCTTCAGGGGACGGTCTTGTGAGACAAAATGAGCAGACATAGAAACTCACCACTACCAAAAAGATGAGATCCTCTACCCTTCACTCCCTTTCTTTTCCTATCATATGCTTAGTGTTGTCCCTGACACTTGTATTCCTCCAAGAACTGATTTAGTCACTTAAATGGCAAACCATTTGTGCTATTTATGTTGTGGGTAGTTTTCTGAAATTTCAGCCATAAAATGTGACAGTGGACTCTGAGTGGCTTTGGGAAGGGGAGGAGGAAGATAGGAGCTGGTTCACAGAAAGAGAGGAGCAGGAGAAGAAGAAAAAGGAATACAGGCTTCATATTTTCAGCTGCAGGGAATCATTTATTTGGTTTATATACCCATCAAACTTATGCTGCGTCTGTATGCCACTTAAAACAATTTTTACAATTAAAATGGAAGTTTTCCTTACTAATTTTTGTAAATTCTGTTTTTTCAAATTTTTTTATGCTTGCATGAGGAACTGATAGTTAATCTGCACTGTTGGCTTCACATGCCTGAATTTTTCTGAACTTTGCTGAATTCCATGACCTAGATGTTGGTCTTCTCTTGTTTCATGAGATATGTTCCATGTCTTCTGTAATTTTTTTTGTTCACATGAATCATTTACTATCTAATAAAGTCTTCAGCTAAAGGAAAAACAGATAAACAGAAGTCAAACAGCAATAAAATACTGAGTATCAGCCATACGGAACTCAGATTTAAAATGTGGAGTAAGCTTCACTGCTTTACTGCATGCTTTGTTCCTGTGGACATTCAGATTAGAGCAAGAAGAGATGGGCCATAAATACAATTGTCTTTAGAAGCAATGACTAATAGGGAAAGGCAGGTCAAATATCAACCAACAATTTTAGCCTCAGACTCATGAGGACTATACACAAATAGCTAAATATAGGACCATTCTCCTAAATTCAGACAAAATAATTAAGGACAGAGATTTTTATGTGGTTCAGAGCCCACTAGGAAAAGCAAAGTCAAAAGTCATGTAAGTCTGAGTTCTTGTTTTCAGTGAACAAACTGACTTGAATGACCGACAACTTCAACACTGTTGACCAGAACAAAAACCTGTCCCTTTCATCGGTGACTGGAGATGATTCTTCACCACTGAAGATTCTTCTCTTTGTAACAGAAATTTGGGAAAACCTAAATTTTACATTTCAGGGTATTAGACTTTTGTTCTTTTAAAAATTGTATTTGTCAGATGATAATAAAATACAAAAACAATGAGACCCCTTTTTAGCAGTAACCCTTTTCAGTGGCATAAGCATTACTGATGCAGGGATCCTCTATTTAGACTTTAGAATACCTGTCAGGGAGTGGTTCTCTTTACCATGGCACTAAGTAAAGAAAAAAAAAAAGAGATTGAAAAAAGTTGTTCAGAATAACAAATCTTTGCGGCCAGCTCAGACCTTTGGCTGTGTACCTTCACCAGTGGCCCTGGGTAATGTCTTGCATACAACTTTCATGCAGGTATTTCAGGGTTCCTTTTCCCCGTACATGCTAACTCAAAACTATGTTTGCTTTTTGGATGGGACTAGACTGTGGGGGTTTTGCTTTTAAATTGTGGTTAGTTGGAGTTACCAGTGGACACTGAAAGCTGGCAGTGAGAAGGGATGAGGGCCAGCCAGACCCACTGGCAGGGAAGGGGCTAGAACACTGTGACTTGGGGTCAGTGAAGATGCAACCCTCACAGTCAAAGACCCTCCTCTCAGGAGCAGGAAAGCAAAGACGGGATCACGCAGAACAATAACTGGAGAGGAAGGGGAAATGCAGGCATAAGGTGCACATGGAAATGAGGAGCATGAGAAAAAGGGGGAAATGGGAATGCAACGTGTTACAGCAGTTGTACTGCTTTAATCTGTCATTGTGGTGAGTCAGAGTAAGAATGGAATCCACATTTCTGCCGTTCCTTACACATTCTTGTCATATTGGCTGGTTTGCAGGCATATATTAGAGCATTTATTTAATTTTCTTTATTTATATCTGAAATCTGCTTTAGAGGAATTTGTAGGTCCTTTAGCATGGATGTTTTCATCCTTTGTCTTTGTAAAAGCAAAGATCAACCCACAACCTTTCATATTTCTTAACTAATTTTGTATTGAGATGTTTATTACATCTTTCTTGCCTGGGGAAAATCGCATTTGTCTTGAGCACACAGTAGTTTCTTCTGTTTCCTGTGAAAAGCTGTTCTCAGTAGGCTGTGCTTCAAAGATATTTGCTCTAAAATGCAGGCTCGACAAAAGCCATGCAGTTCGCTTGATCCTATCTGCTTAAAGCAATCGAACAGCAAGAGCTTCTCTTAATACAAACAGTGCATTCTAAAACCTGAGTATCTTTATAAAGGTGTTAATGGAGAAGGGTAAATGAAAAGGAGTCAAGTGGCCAATATTTTTTAACCTACTTTTTATACTTACTTTAAACTTCAAGCAAGTAGAAGGGTTGGAAAGAGAGGGTGAGGAAAAGGATCTCTTTCTTTCTCTCTTTCCAGCTTGTTTACTCTGTCCATGTGCCAGCACAGTGTGGGTATTCAGTTTCACTCTTTTCATAAGAGTTTTATACAGACATGCACTGTTGTTTTTTTTTTATTTCTGTGATTATTGCCTATGTTAGTGGGGGATGTGAAACCTATTAAAAAAGCAGAGGATCCATACGGTAAAGCCACAGAAAATATCCAGAGGGATTTAAGGACAGGTGTGGGATTTGTCCCATTTCAAACCAACCTTAGAATGGTTAGGTTTCAATGTGATGTAGTCCCTTTGAAGAGCTGCTTACCACAGACCACACATCTATGAACTGCTCTAAGGGTGACTCCAGGCCATGATAAAGCACTTTTGGCTACTACTGGGAGCAGGTTTACAACTTTTAACTCCAGCAGCACACCCCTGTTCTCATCATGCATGCTGGGTAACATACAACGGGGGAACAGAGTAAGATTCTCTAGGTATCTGATCAATCGCAGGAAATAGCTGGCACACAGTCTTGCTAATCTTTAATCTGAGATCCGCTGCATGGGAGAATTTTCTTCTCTCCATGGTTATAATCTGGCCTTGAGTTACTTTACTCTAGATAATATCTGATACAAGATTAAGGACGTGATAAGAAGCTGTTTTATATAAAATTTAAGAGGCCATTAACATTCCACCGAATTGTAAAATTGTCAAGCTAAAAACAGCTCTCCTGGTGTTCTGCACAGATGCAATAGCAAATCACTGAGTCACAGGAAATGATTCAGTCTACATTTCTAAACTTTCAATGTGTGTTTTATGGAAGAAACTTGATGTAAATGTTTAGACAGTTATGGTTTTGGAGATAAATATTGCAGTTTTATAGAGTTTGGGGTTTGACGTACCAGAATTGTGGTACATAGTTGTCAATTTACTGAGCATCTAAAGCTGTTTGATTATTGTATTCAAGGCTGGTGTGCGATGTATTTTCTTTGGCTAGTGAAAAATAGTGTCATATTTGGGCATAAGAGATTACACAACACAATATCAAAGAAAAATTATTTTTTAATGACCCAAGATTCCCTCTGCACTGCTGGAAGAGAACTTGCATAGGCCTTCACACAGTTCTTGATTTCTTTTTTCCTCATCCTGTAAATACAGAATTTCAGTGACATGACCTCTCATGGCAGGTTATCCTCTGCCCTAAATGATCTCACTGAGTTAAACTGCTTTAGAATGTTACATTATTTCCTTGCTTCTCATTTAATTAATTACAGCAGACAGAATGCTGACAATGCAAAATTCACTTTTCCTTATGTTAGTTGCTTGTAATAAAAGTGTTTCTTTTACTTTTCAAATATTTTGTTTTCAGTAGGACTTTTAAAATGTTTTATTTGGTAAGTAAATGGACCTGCAGTGCACTGTGCTTCAAGAACATTAAATCAGTATTACGGTTACTGTACAAAACTATTATCCTTAGGTATACCTCTGTGAATCTGAACTAATAAAGCCAGTGTAGATTCTCTGGATTTACACTGATTTAACTGAGGCTAAAAATTAGTTTTAATGATTAAAGTATAAGCAGTGAGGTAGGAACTTAGAGTTTCTGCTACTTCTTGACATTAAATATCCTGTGGCAGCACTATTGAAGAAGGCTTGCTACCATCAGCATGATAGACAAATTCTGGCTTTGACCATATAATTTCCCTGTTTTCTAATTTGTCCTTACAGCAAAACAGTCCCAGGAGACAGCTCTGCAGGTGACCAAGTGTCTGCTGGTGTGTGGGAATCAGATTTGGACCTGAGACAGTGGAAGAACAACAGGGCATCTAATGTTTCTGGCTGTAACAGGTGAGGACAGATGTCAAGATCAGTTCCTGAAGGACTTCAGACCATGAAGAAGATCAAGGCTGGAGAAGGGAACAGGATGAGGGGGAAGGAGCAGCAGAGAGGAGCTGTTATGGACTGACCTCAGACTCCCTTCCCCAACCCCTACACTGCCTGTGGAGGAGGAGGTAGAGCAGTCAGGGGTGAAGGTGAGCGTGAGAAGAAGAGAGAAGTGAGGGGAAAGTGGTTTTACTTTTGTCTTTGTTTCTCAACATCCTATTCGAGCCTTAACTGGCAATAAATTAAATTAATTTTCCCTGAGTTGTGTCTGTTTTGCCTGCGGCAATACTTGGTGGCTGATATCTCTGTCCTTATCCATTCTCGTCTTATTTTGTCCTGCTGAGGAGGAGTAAGACAGCTGCTGGGTCGGCATCTAGCACCATGCCAAGGTCAGCCCACCATAAATGTATTTTGTTATGTGTGGGGACTATGAATGTTCTAATTCAACCAAGCTGATGAAGAGGTCTTTGATGTCTAATTGTTTCTGGGCAAGATGTAGAGAGGGTGAGCAAGGAAGCAGAGCTAATAATTGAATAGATACTCAAATGGCAAACAAAGCACAAAGTAGTTTTCACTGACAATTGTCTAGTAAATTTTGTAATGAGAATGTTTCTTGATTTTTTTTTTTGTCTCCAGGGCAATTTTCTAAAGTTAAAAAAAATCACAACACCAGTAATGTGTAGGAAAAAAACCCCAAACAACAAACAAACAAACAAAATCTTGAAGCTTTAGAAATGAAAATTAGTTTTGTTTATTCAACAGCCTGTAATAGTTACCTTTGATAAATCAATCCTGAAGCTTTTGCATTTTTTTCAAAGAAGTTTAAACTAAGTATTGATGTGGCCACTTGGGATTGCATATACTTTCTTTGAAATAACAGAGAAAAGCATCCTTATAGGGCTTATAGTATGTATTCAATTTTTTAATTTAGAGCATCTTTTTTTGAAAGCTGCGATATTCTTTATTTCACAGACAGCACTTGGCCAGAAAGAAATTATTTTTACAACAAAATAAAAAATTGTTTAAGACTCACTAATACATGTAATCAATTGAAACTTAAAAAACTACTATTAATTAATTAACCGGTCAAACATGCATCCCTCACCTATAAATCCTTTTCAACATATCTATTTCCAACTAGTATTCACTTTACCTGCAGAATACTTATTACTATAAATTTAAAGTATATAATTTAAGCATTAGCCTAGCTAAGGTTTAATATTAAAATTGTTGTAAATGTGTACCAATATAAAGTATTGTGACTCATGGTTTATCAGACTAGCTCAAGGGACAAAAATGTTGATTTTTTTTAGTATAGAGCTTCTGTAATTCTTCTGGGTCTGTCAAAGCCAAGGTAGAGCAGCAAATGTAAAAATATACATGTCAAGTGGAAGATAGTGAAAAAGGAATTCTGCATGAAAAACAGGACAGACTTTTTTAATCTAATCAGATTTTAAATTTATCACGAATTGTGTAATCATCCTCTTTAAGCTAAACTGTAGTGAAATGAGCCTGCAATAGTGGAGTAAAACAGAAAGGAGAACAAAGTTAAGCCCCTATCTAAGAACTATTCATGCAACTATCCATCATAATGAAGTTAATAGAAATTCATCAAGGACAGATGCCAAACCCTGCACCAGATAAGGAGGGACCCCATGAGGACCACAGGCTGAGGACAGAGTGAGCAGCTCTGTGGAAGGGACCTGGAGGGCTCATGGACATTGGGCTGAGCAGGATCCAGCAATCTGTCCCAGCAGCAAAGGAGGCCACCAGCACCCTGGACTCCAGCAACAGGAGTGCAGGGAGTTGGTGGAGGGAAGTCATTATTCCCATTTACCTGTTAGACCACATTTGGATACTGTGTTCAGTTTTGGGCCCTCACAAACAAAAAAGTGGTAAACCAGTGTGAGATTAGAGGAGAACCACAGTCAGGGACTGGAACACTTGTCCACTGACGGGGGTCTGGGACAGAGGGTTAGTTCAGCCTAAGAAGGAAGACATTGTTTTGGAGGGTCCTAATAGCAGCGTTGCCCTACCTGGGACAAGGTCATTAAGAAGATGGAGTCTGACACAATGTGGGACAACAATAGTCAACACACAGAAGTTGAAATGAAAGGTTCACACAAGGTGTGAGGAGAAATCTTTTCACCATACTCAGAGCACTGGAACATGTTATCCAGAAGAGGCTGTGTGCTCTCCGTCCTTGGAGGATTTTGCGCCCGGATTAAATGGAGCTGCAAGGCCCATCCTGCTTTAAACAGGACACTGGACTTGAGATCCTCTCTAACTTGAATTATCCTGTGATTCTATGTGATGATATTATTATTGGAAGAGAGAGACAGACCTTGATAAATCAGAGAGAGGCAATTACCAACCATCTGAAGTTTAATAAGGGAAAGTTTGAGATTCTGCACCTAGGATGGAGCAACCTTGGATGTACAGACTGGGGAATGAGATGTTGGAAGGCAGTGCCGCAGAAAGGGCCCTGGGGGTCCTGGTCAAGGGCAAGTTGAATATGGATCAGCAGTGCCCTGGCAGCCAGGAGGGCCAACCATGTCCTGGGGGGCATCAGGCAAAGCGTCACCGGGCGAGGGAGGGGATTGTCCCGCTCTGCTCTGCACTGGGGCGGCCTCACCTTGGATATTGTGGGCAGTTTTGGGTGCCACCATATAGGAAACGTATAAAGCTCTTAGAGTGTGTCCAAAGGAGGGCAATGAAGATGGTGAAGGGCCTTGAGGGGAAGCCGTGTGAGGAGTGTGTGAGGGCACTTGGTCTGTTCAGCCTGGAGGAGACTGAGGAGACCTCATTGTAGTTACAGCTTCCTCGTGGGGGGAAGAGGACAGGCAGGCACTGAGCTCTTCTTGTGACCAGTGATAGAACTTGAGGAAATGGCACAAAGCTGAGTCAGGGAACATTCAGGTTGGATATCAGGAAAAACCTTTTCACCCACAGGGTGGTTGGTCACTAGAACAGGCTCCCCAAGGAAGTGGTCACAGCACCGAGCCTGA
>VXBX01005118.1:25952-98595 GCA_013400415.1 Scytalopus superciliaris
GTTTGCACATGGTGTGACTCTTGGGGTGTCCTGCGCAGAGCCAGGAGTTGGACTACGATGATCCTTTTGGGTCCCTTCCTACTCACCATATTCTGTGATTATGATGATGATTATTGTATATGTTTTAATTTTTTTCTGTAAGAAGTTGAAAGACTGTTGTAAAAAATGTCCTTTCCAGAGCTTACATTCAGTGTCATTTCAGTCTTAACTACTTTTCACTTCTGCTAAATGTGATTTGATATAGTTGAAACAAATTTTGTCTGACACAGAAGACTTCAAAGCTTTTGACTCTATAATCTCAAGACGTTTAGGTAATTACGTATTTTTCCTCAAATAAAAATACTCCTCTGCTCATTTTGGCAAATATTTATTCATCTCCCCTGTTTTAATTGGCAATTAACAGAGCATGACTTCTTTATCAAATAAATACTTACTTTAGAAATTAAGGGTATAATTTGAAAATAAAATGTAATCTTTGAATTGAACAGATTGCTCATATTCAACAACTATTCATTATCTATTTTCACTTTGTGTCTTGGCTGTTTAAAAAGATTTAAGAATATATTCCTAAATTCAGCATTAGATGCAGGAATTACATTTTCTGGTTGGAAAGTTAAGTTCTTGAACAGACCTTACAATAGGCTCAAGTGAGCTAAAAATAAACTTCAAGCAGTTCATATTAACTGGGTAATAACAGGCAACAGCAAAAAGCAGTATCCAGCTATGATGAAAACAGGAAGTACATTACACAAGCTGCCCTTTCCAGATAGGTATGAATTCTTAAAGGCTTAACTAAAATAATAATCCCTCAAAGTTTTTAATAAAAGCAGCGAGTTGCCTATTGTTTATAGCTCAGTGGAGACGAAAAACATGCACTTCAGTCCATTGTGAAAGATCTACTGTGTTCTGGGAAACAACACTATTTCCATTTAGTTAATGGTAACCCTGATTTCAATTTTAAGTCACTATGGATTTGATCCCCCTAAGGGCTGAACATCTGAGCCTTATCCAGCAAAGCTGCATAATGCTGTTAAGCCTGGGAGCCCTGTGAGATGGAAAGACAGAAGTTGCCTCTGATTGATTAGGGTGAGAAGTGAGTACTGAGCTCTTGTCATTGATGCTGAAGGTATCTCTGCTCCAGCACCTCCCAGGAAACCATGTTCCCCCTCGGAAGCAGTAACATCCTCTCCACCTTTTCTTGGCAGGCAGAGGTGGCAACAGGCTCCTTTTCTCAGCAGTGATGAGTGAAGTGCTTGCGAGATCTAGACCACTCCTAGATGGGTGATACAGATAGGCTACTCATTTTATTTCTGTGGTCAGAGGCAGGTAAAAGAAACAATCCCTCTGCTGTCAACCCAAGTTATTTAGAGAAGAACTGCATTTTCTCAACCCCTTTTACTGCTTGTGGGGTTGTGAAAAGAAGTTGTGTGCACAAGTGAGTATCTGGTCTGTCCAGATTCTTGTTGTCTTCCGTCTAACAGTTTCAAGTACATAAGTAGTGTGTTTTGGATGCCAGGACTGTCTTATTTGCTTTTTTGTGGGCTAACAATTTTTCTGATGTGTTAATGGGGCAAGTTACAGAATCTTAAGCATGCCATGTTTCAGAAGTGTCCCTTGCTTGGGTCAGAACCCAGCTAGACAGCAGTGACAGAGGGTGTCACCTGCCTAAGAAGGAGCATGCCTCAGTCTAGCTATGGCCTTTCTTCTGTCCTGTAGTGCTGGCTGATTCCTGTTGCCCTTTTGCCACCATTGTCTCTGCACCACCTGGATGCTTCTTCAGGGAAGCTCTTGCCCACCTTTCAGGAGACCACCCTTCCACACTATGGCTCTGCCTCTGTAATAGGCCAGTAGTAGGAACTCATGTAATCCATGGAAAACATGGTACAGATTTGCTCTGTTTTGGGGTTTTTTTATTTAATGCTGCCCATTTGATAAAATGACCTCTGAAATGAAGATGTTTNTGATAGAACTTGAGGAAATGGCACAAAGCTGAGTCAGGGAACATTCAGGTTGGATATCAGGAAAAACCTTTTCACCCACAGGGTGGTTGGTCACTAGAACAGGCTCCCCAAGGAAGTGGTCACAGCACCGAGCCTGACAGAGTTCAAGAGGTGTTTGCACATGGTGTGACTCTTGGGGTGTCCTGCGCAGAGCCAGGAGTTGGACTACGATGATCCTTTTGGGTCCCTTCCTACTCACCATATTCTGTGATTATGATGATGATTATTGTATATGTTTTAATTTTTTTCTGTAAGAAGTTGAAAGACTGTTGTAAAAAATGTCCTTTCCAGAGCTTACATTCAGTGTCATTTCAGTCTTAACTACTTTTCACTTCTGCTAAATGTGATTTGATATAGTTGAAACAAATTTTGTCTGACACAGAAGACTTCAAAGCTTTTGACTCTATAATCTCAAGACGTTTAGGTAATTACGTATTTTTCCTCAAATAAAAATACTCCTCTGCTCATTTTGGCAAATATTTATTCATCTCCCCTGTTTTAATTGGCAATTAACAGAGCATGACTTCTTTATCAAATAAATACTTACTTTAGAAATTAAGGGTATAATTTGAAAATAAAATGTAATCTTTGAATTGAACAGATTGCTCATATTCAACAACTATTCATTATCTATTTTCACTTTGTGTCTTGGCTGTTTAAAAAGATTTAAGAATATATTCCTAAATTCAGCATTAGATGCAGGAATTACATTTTCTGGTTGGAAAGTTAAGTTCTTGAACAGACCTTACAATAGGCTCAAGTGAGCTAAAAATAAACTTCAAGCAGTTCATATTAACTGGGTAATAACAGGCAACAGCAAAAAGCAGTATCCAGCTATGATGAAAACAGGAAGTACATTACACAAGCTGCCCTTTCCAGATAGGTATGAATTCTTAAAGGCTTAACTAAAATAATAATCCCTCAAAGTTTTTAATAAAAGCAGCGAGTTGCCTATTGTTTATAGCTCAGTGGAGACGAAAAACATGCACTTCAGTCCATTGTGAAAGATCTACTGTGTTCTGGGAAACAACACTATTTCCATTTAGTTAATGGTAACCCTGATTTCAATTTTAAGTCACTATGGATTTGATCCCGCTAAGGGCTGAACATCTGAGCCTTATCCAGCAAAGCTGCATAATGCTGTTAAGCCTGGGAGCCCTGTGAGATGGAAAGACAGAAGTTGCCTCTGATTGATTAGGGTGAGAAGTGAGTACTGAGCTCTTGTCATTGATGCTGAAGGTATCTCTGCTCCAGCACCTCCCAGGAAACCATGTTCCCCCTCGGAAGCAGTAACATCCTCTCCACCTTTTCTTGGCAGGCAGAGGTGGCAACAGGCTCCTTTTCTCAGCAGTGATGAGTGAAGTGCTTGCGAGATCTAGACCACTCCTAGATGGGTGATACAGATAGGCTACTCATTTTATTTCTGTGGTCAGAGGCAGGTAAAAGAAACAATCCCTCTGCTGTCAACCCAAGTTATTTAGAGAAGAACTGCATTTTCTCAACCCCTTTTACTGCTTGTGGGGTTGTGAAAAGAAGTTGTGTGCACAAGTGAGTATCTGGTCTGTCCAGATTCTTGTTGTCTTCCGTCTAACAGTTTCAAGTACATAAGTAGTGTGTTTTGGATGCCAGGACTGTCTTATTTGCTTTTTTGTGGGCTAACAATTTTTCTGATGTGTTAATGGGGCAAGTTACAGAATCTTAAGCATGCCATGTTTCAGAAGTGTCCCTTGCTTGGGTCAGAACCCAGCTAGACAGCAGTGACAGAGGGTGTCACCTGCCTAAGAAGGAGCATGCCTCAGTCTAGCTATGGCCTTTCTTCTGTCCTGTAGTGCTGGCTGATTCCTGTTGCCCTTTTGCCACCATTGTCTCTGCACCACCTGGATGCTTCTTCAGGGAAGCTCTTGCCCACCTTTCAGGAGACCACCCTTCCACACTATGGCTCTGCCTCTGTAATAGGCCAGTAGTAGGAACTCATGTAATCCATGGAAAACATGGTACAGATTTGCTCTGTTTTGGGGTTTTTTTATTTAATGCTGCCCATTTGATAAAATGACCTCTGAAATGAAGATGTTTGAAAGTCAGAATTGACTATTTCCACCCAGCAGTATAGAGTGCAGCCATGTTATTAAATAATGACAATGTTCATTTGCTGTTATCAAATTCTTCATAGAAGCTAAACACATTAGGCAGTCTATGCAGACGATACTGGTATAAACCCAGACCGATGGACGAACTATTGCCATTATGGTCTTATTCTTATCACACAACTTTGGTACTTCAGGAGAAAGCTTTGTAAACTACAGATAAGGTTTCCTGTGGAATCTCCTCAGGTTTAGAAATTGGAAGTCACATAATTGCCTACTTAATTTGGTTATGTTTAGTTCATGGATTACAATAAGCGGTTCCATTTTTAACTGTGCCTTGCTACAACATATTTCTTTTTGCTGCTTATAGTCATTTTGCCCTGGCTAGATGACCATCATCACTCCCCCTGATGTGTCACAAAGGTGAAGAAAGAGGATACAAATGTGAAACAATCAGCAGTGACAGTGCAGTGCCAGATGTGAAAGTCTGGCCCAGATTTTGCTGTTCCCATTTGCAGTAAGAGAAAGAGGTTGCTGGATTTCTTGCCTTGAGATTTCTACTTAACTTTTTGTGTTCTGTGTTTGCAGTCGATTAAGTAATTTTTTTCCCAACAGATAATTCTAAAGCATTCTTTTTGTTTAATGAGATTTCCAAAACCTATGGTAACTCTGAACAGCAATACTTGTGATGTTTTTTGGTGTTCATTGCATTCAGATTATACTGGGTGCTTGTCATGGTTTTAACCTCAGCTGGCAACTAAGTACCACATAGGTTCTCACTCACACCCCACCACAGTGGGGTGGGCAAGAGAGCTAGAAAAAAAAGGCAAAACTCCTGGGTTGAGGCAAGAACAGTTTAACAATTGAAATACAATAATACAACTACTACTAATAATAGTAATGATGATTGTGAAGAAAACAGAGACAAGAAGAAGAGAGAGAGAAGTAAAACCCAAGAGAAACAAGGGATGATGCACAATACAATTGCTTGGTACCCACTGGCTGGTGCCCAGTCTGTCCCTGCCAGTGACTGGTGCCTCTCAGCCAGCCCCCACTGGTTTATAACCCTTTGGCTAGTTCAGGTCAGAAGTCCTGGCTGTGCTCCCCTCCAGCTTCTTGTGCACCTGCTCACTGGCAGAGCATGGGACACTGAAGAAGCCTTTGACTTAGGGTAAGCATAATGGGTTGTGGTAACAACAAGCCTGACTAGAATGCAGTAGAACAAGTTGGTTATAAGCATTCATTATATTATTTTAGTATCCATTGGTCCCAATGTTGATTTATTTGCTCTCAAATTTGGTGTGCTTCTTCTTAAAGTTGTGTTATATGATACCTTACTTGCAGTATGGGTTCCCCATTGTGCTGCCGAGGCCTTCTGATCCCTGTTTGATGGTATTCATTACCCGCAAGGAGAAAAGAAGGTCTCTGGATGTGAAAAAAACCCAGCAGACTGCTCCAACCCCTGTGATAGGCACTGCAGCTGAGCCAGAGAACCAACCTCTGCCCCTATACACAAGAAGAAATGAACCCTAAAACCCTCTCTTTTAGTGAATGAGCAGAATAAGCAGAACAACCACAAGATCATCAGGAAGAGGCAGAACACCTTGATCCCCCTTGCTTAGTGAGCTTCAGGATATGCAAAATATTTGAGATGTTAATCAGGTGAGCACATTAGCACCTGACTGCTCTGATTATAAGATGATGTAGCTAGCAGCCTGGAATTAGAGAATAGGGAAGCCAAGCAGCTGGGATCCCTTTCTAGGGAAGGGGGCATTGGGAAGGCAATTGGAAAAGGAATGCAAATTGTCAACCTCTGGAATCAGCTCCTGTCAGGGATCAAGGAAAGGTAATCCTTCAAGAAGGATGTTACATGTCTCCCAGGAAAATGGACTACCATGGAGAGAGGTATCCAGTACCAGAGGGAATTAGTCATGATAGAGATGATTTATTATGACCTGAACAATGCACAGTCACCCACAGATCCAGATGAAGTCCAGTGCACGTGTCCCATGTGGCAGAATCTGTGTGTATATAGCAAAATACAGGAAAAGTGATGGTGTATTGGAAAGTAGGACCTGGGCATGATGTAAGTTGTACAGAATAAGGGGTGGATGCTGTCCTGGTTTCATCTGGGAGAGGGTTAAGTTTCTTCCTACTGGCTGGTACAGTGCTGTGTTTTGGATTTAGTATGAAAATAATGTTGATAACATGCTGATGCTGTAGTTGTTGCTAAGAAGTGTTTACCCTAAACCAAGGACTTTTCAGTTTCCCATGCTCTGCTAACAAGGAGGTGAACAAGAAGCCTGCTGGAAGCATGGCCAGGATAGTGCTGTTTAACTTTGAATGTGTGGGGATGCAGCTGCTGAAAGTTTCATTGGAGGAGCTTTTTTAAGTCCCGAGGAAACTGGGATGTGACTGGCAGAGGAACTTACTTTACTAGGTCTCTTTACCTTCTTTTTACCTTCTCGCAAAAGACTCCCTTTTCACATTGTGGTGGGATTTTGAAGACTTGTAGAGTCCCCTACTCCCCCATCTGCCTTCAGAAAAAAGGCAATTAAACTGCAAAGGCTTAAGGCCTGATGCTAAGATGGCACAATCTCTGTATTTTTGACAGATAAACATAGAGGAATGCCAAATTATGAGAATTGTGGGTGAGGTCCTGTGTCTGAAGAGCTGTTTCATTGTCACCTGCTGAGAGAATACTGAGGAGGGAGAGGCAAGGAGACCTTTCTGACTGTAGATACTTCTCCTTTGCAGAGTGCCTGTTGGCAGTGCTGCTGCAGTGGGTTGTGGTGGAAGGGTCAAAAAAGTGCCCCTCAGCTGCTGCTGGGAGGGAATGGGCAACAGCAGAGAGGTGACCAGAGAAAGGCAGGGGACAGGGAAAGGGCACATCTGGAAGGAGAAAGCTAGAGATGAAGTTGCAACTTGAAGTGACAGAATTTTAACATATTAGGATAGAAGTGAGGGAGCACTTATTATTTTCCAAGATAATTTTTGGAAGGATTGAAACAGTTTTCATATACTCTATATATTCACCCCCACGTTATACTTTAACAAAACCCCAAAAATTCTTAAAATAATGCAATCTGAAATGTTAACAAAATTTAAAAAAATTAATAAAATGACAGCTTCATTGAAAAACTATCAACTTGATTTGAAATTTCTTTTTCAAAATGGCTGATCAAAAAAAACTTGAAAGCTCTTCCTACCATATTCCCTGGTTTTGCCTACTGCAGTACAAGATCATTCCCAAATTGTTGTCAATGCTACTGTTCCCTAAATCTACTATTATGCCTATTAATTGAGTTTCAGAGGCCAATTAAATTTTTCCCTACTATTGGATTCCAATGTTCATAACTTAATTTTTCCTTGATATTTGTGTAATAATCTCTCGTATCTCTCTAAATGATTCTGCTAATGAACCAGTGTAGTTTGCACATTTAATATTTGTTGTAGGTGTAATTGTAACTTGATGTCACTTAGCCAACACTATACATGTTTTCTCTTTTCATATTTTCTTTTAATTTAGTCTCCCCTTATTATTTTTGTAGCTTTTCTTTGAACTTTATCCAATTTGTCTATGCTTTTCTGGTAATTAACTGCTGATAGCAGAAAAGTATTTGCACAAATTCCTCCTGTTATGTGAAGAATCATCTCCTTTTATTTCTTTGAACCAATCTCTTGCTAGCTTTATTAATGACCCCTACTTGTGTTTGGAAAACCAGCAAGCACTTGTTCCCTAGCTGCCTTCCCACAGGTACTGTGATCATTTTGCATTCTCTAACCCCTTTACAGTTCATTTATTTTGACTTCCAAAATAATTTTCTTTGTTATTTTTGTGTGGGGAATAAGTTAGATTTGTTCTGCTAGTGGTTTCTGGAGCAGTATAGTTTTCTTTCTTCAGCAATAGAACTGTCTCTGTTTTTGTCTAAACTTCTACTACTTCTTCTGTGTTGGACAGGCAGCAAGTAATTGCTTTCTTTATATTCTTTCTTTCTTAGTATACCTAAGTAATGCCCTGCTTTCAGCCTGCTTAATACGTATTTGCCACTTATAAAAAGCCCCCTTTCTGCTTCTTATCAAGAGGAACATTTTCTGTGAATAGGACAATGTTATGACGTGAGATAAGTTTTGTTGTTGTCATTTCCCCCACCAGACCTTTCATTTCTCATGCTGCCATTCTGTGGTGTTTGTATACTCTATACATGACTTTGTGTGTACTTACACATCATTTTTACAGCACTGCTCCCCCTTGCCTACAAACCAGTGCCTGCTAAGTGCTGCATGGCCTCTTGCCTGCCTTCTCTGAGTGCCTGTAGAGCTGTGTCCAAACTGCTGGAAGGAGCTGCTCTGCAAGAGGAACAGGGAAGGGCAAAACCTGCCAGGAGATGAGTACTAGCCAGAATAACAATCAAGGAGCCAGTCTACGTAAATAATGTAGTTGTGTTTCTCATTATTTTTTTTGAAAAAAGCAGACACCATAGTAGCAGAATGGACAAATTGTACACAAAACCTGGTTCAGTTCCAGTTACAGAGTGATTCCCTGAAGTGGTAGGGATTTTGTGGATCTCACAGTTAATTATTGTATAATAACTCAAGTTTTATCAAATGTGAGATAAAACCCTTAAAGCTTTACTGACAATGAAAGACTATAAAGGTTCTGTGCAAAGGGACAAAAATTAATGAGTGATTTGAAAGCATTTAGAATTCAAATGTTGAGGACTGATCTCTCACATGGTAGTTGGACAAAGAAACAAAACCTGCAACTACTATAGACTATCATAAGTGTTCTGTGTTATGATTTAAAGTAAGATAACGTAGGGAAGTGTCTGATAAAGGTTATTCCTTCAGATTGTAGCCACAGAAGGATGCCAGGAAAATGAGGGAAATTTCATATTCAATGAGGTTTGTAAAAACAGACAAACAAGACCCTTTTTCTATTTTGTGAACTATTCATTAACAAGTATTAGGGAACACTGGAGGTTTCTGCAGATTTTTTTAGCAATGTAGATTTTGGCCATACTTAATAGTTCCACTAATGTGTTTATTTAATTCTTGTTTGCTCATGGTTCTGCTACAACAAAAGAACTTGATCTTTTGGCATCCAGTAATATTTTTGCTTTGATCCTGTAACCAAATTATTCCAACCACAGAATTCTTTTAATTTTGTCATTATTTCACTTGGTATACTTATTCATTTTGATTTTGGCATTCACAGCATGGAAACTTAGCCCAAATAACCAATAATATCTTTGCAGTAATGTTAAGCAATATTTGGCAATTATTTTGCTGTATGTGTCAGGAAGGTGTTTGACACTGACCCGGTTGCATCTGGGAACAATTGTGAGTTTATGAAACCAAGCATGGAATTATACACTACTGCTAGTCATCTCTGACAGGAACATGGCAATTATAGTCTTTCAGTAATACGTGGTTTCAACTGGACATCAACATGTAACAGGTAAGGGGTGAATAGGTGGCCACATAATTCCTACGAAAGAGGCTAAGAGGTTGGCTAGGCAAGACTTTATGTTTTGAGATTTATGTTTCATCTTAATTCTGTTTCATGTTAGTGTACTTTGCTGGATTTTATAGCACCCTTGAAGTCATTCAGCCTGCTGTGGAATAAAAAGAAAAAAAAAGGTTAATTGATGTGTGTTCCTCTATTTGAGGCCACTAATAGACTGTGTGTACAAATAGTGATTGCAGAGGGAGGGAAAGAGTGTTCTAGAATCTTGGGGGTTTTATATGTATTTTTATTTATATATTATTATATATTATTTATTTATATTTTGATTTATATTTATATAAAATTATATATGTATTTTTAATATAAATTGTTGATCTTTTTCTTGCTAAATGAAAAATATAAAGATTATTCCAAAATGTGTCATCCTGGAAGTACAGTTGAGTCTAATAGAAAGGGTAAGAAATCTATGTATTACTTAAGAAAAAATTAGTTAATACCACCTGATTCAGGCCAGAATCTAGGAAAAAAATTATGAAGTGATATAATATCTATCTTCATAGTAGGTCTGTAGTGGTTAATTGACACATAAGAATTATCAGTGGTTGGGATGGAATCAGTTAAAAGTATTTGGTAAGGAGCAGTGATAATTAGCACAGGGATGTTAGTCTAGTTGGATTGGGTTTTGCTGAGAAGATCTGTAGTATCAAGAGAGAACTGAAAATATGAATGATACCAACATCAACTAGGTGATGGTTTTAGTGTCATTAATATGGTGGTAAGTGATGGCATTGTTATTGTCATCATCCTCATCATCATTGTCATCGCCATCATTGTAATAATATCTGCCACCTCCTAGTAAGTAAGCACAGTGGAATGTGCACATAAATTAAATCTCAGTGGCATCTTCCCTTGGATAAATATATCTAAAGTTTTATTTCACATAGGATAGTCCCAAATCTGCCAAGATATAAGAGTCATTGGGTAATTTTCTGTTTCCCACTGAATTTTATGATAACCTGAGAAGAAATTGCCTGGGTTGTGTGCTTTTCACATCACTAAAACTCAGAAGCAGAGTGGCAGTTCCACAAAATAAATACAGAGCTTCAACATGAAAGAAACTCTCTGAAAACTCTGAAGAAAAATTATCAGAGATGAAGTATCAGGGGGTAGAAGTGCTGCTTTGGTTTTGTTGTACTAGTCCGGGTCTGTTCCAGATGCAAGAAGAGTTAGTTTTAACAGGATCATTCCAACCATGAAACTAAACACAGTCTATGAATTATTGGTTAACTTAAGATAACAAATACAATAAACCTTTATGTCTGTCCAAACATATTTAAAATCTTATATCTGCAAAGAGGATTGAGATTTCACAGACTTTTTAAAATCTTTTTTTTCTTTATTAACCAACAAGAAATTTTGGAATGGTAAAAAGGACAGTTACTTTTGTAGCACTGAAGCCTCAGGTATCAATTCTAGTTGAATGAACTGCTTAAAAGAAGTTATTTTTTAAACTTGATTTCAAGGTTTTTGGAAGAGACTGATTCTGTGGCATTGTCTGTCCCTCTGCCACTTTGACAACTAATATCTTTTGAACTCCTTGGACAAATTCAACCAAATGTGAGTTGCCTGTTAGAGTTCTAGTTTGCTTTATGCCCCTTCAAGTCATGTGAAAAATTAGGGGCTTCATGGAAGAAAGAGACTGAAATTATCATGCTGCTGAGGAAAGGGTAGGCAGAGTGCAAACACCATGTTTTACTAGGCAGCAGTGGGCGAAGTGTAGCTTTGGACTATCACACTGCATTTGCTCTCTTGCCCGTTTGGCGTGGCATGATGCGAAGTGGAGATGTCAAGGAGGTTTATGGGGCGAAGGGAACCATCTTTCATCAATTCTAATACTCACAGAAGAGCTCGTTTGACTGGCATTGCTAGAGCTGCCTTAGCTCAAACAGGGAAGATTTTGAAAACCAATATCATATGCTTTATTAAACTCAAGTCTTAAGTAAGGCTATATATAATCATTTTAATTTCTGAGGCTTCACGAGTAATCCTACTTAAATATATAGAGAAGATTTATCATAAAATGTTAGTGCCATTTTTCTTGATTATCACTTACTGAGGCTTCAAAGTACTCACTTCAAAGTGCTTAAAAGCCAAATGTGGTTTTTTTCCCTTGCCACAGCATCCAGTAACCTAATAAAAGACAGATTATACTGATTTACTGTGAAGTAGAAGGGATAACTAAAATATTAAGATTGTTTTTACATGTCTACTCCATAGGTTTGTGAGTTATTCCAGTACTAGAGGCAATGTAGATAATTTTCTATTACAGGTACAGGACATCCATGTTTTTTAAAAATAGTACTTCACTTTAGTATGACAGAGGACATGGCAGAAAGGGAGCTTTGCCTTCAAACTTGAAAACACAATCACTGGAGAAGCTCTGTTCTGCATGCCTTTTGGTAGGTGGCCATAAGAATGCTGCACAGAGTCCTTTGCCCTCAAAACACAACGCTGTCTTGCAGCCAATCTACAGCTGGCCACTCTGGTTGTGCCTGGCTTACCAGCAGGCTGCCTTAGGCCACTCTAAGCCCCTGGGCATCCTTGGGTGCATGCCTGGTGTCCCCCTTCCAGTTACTCTCTAGGGACAGAGGCTTCTCAAGGCACACTTCAAAAGTCTGTCTAGACCTGTTCTTTGGCTTGCTAGCACAGTTTAGGTCACTACTGAAGCTTGGAATTTCACTGTTTGAGAAAGTTTCAGTGGCAAATCATTTCCTTTAGGTGAGAACCTAAAGCTTGTGGAGAGCTGTGAAAGGAACAGGAGTCATTTCATTCTGATGCAGCCTGACAAGTCAGCATGATGAGTGCTGAGTGGCTGGTGTGGCTGAAAGAGTTGGGCTGATGCACTTTGAACTCACTGAAGCAAGTCAGCATCAGTTAAATATGGCAAAGCTGTCTTGCAATGGCCAAACATGGAAGCCATGCTTATAATAAAGAACCATGGCTATGTCATATGTAAAAATGATAATTTTAGTGGCATCTCTATTTGCAGCTAAAAACTGTTGTGATAATCTTGAAGTCAAAAGACCAATACAGATAACTCAGCCTTCAAGATTTTTGTTCTCAACTTCATGTGTTTTCCCCTTGTCAGGGTTTAATTCCATCTTGGCAAAGTACTGGAGCAGCTCCACTACAGGATTAATTGTGCTACCCCTAAAAGATGCCCTGAATTCCACCAGCATTTTCAGGTAGCTGTTCAGTGAGGATGGGAGGGAGAATGGACCTGCAAGGATGTGAATAGAAATGACAGCAAAACCCTCAGGGGCCACTCCACAGTTCATGTTTGGATACTATTCTGAGTAATGACTCTCTGTGAAGGAGGAAAGAAGGAGAGGGCACAATGGAGCTGATAGATCATGAACTTGATGGGTGGGTATAACAGCTGCTCATGGTGCTTGGCAGACCTGTATGTACCAGCAATGGGCTAGTCATGGAGTGTATACTTCCTTCAGTTTTGAATACCTCTGTGAGATACTATTTTTGTTATTTCCTTTATGGAGCTCTTGCAACTCACTGGCTCTGGAAAAATAAAAAGTCTTCTCCACTCGTAAAGGGAGGAATGAGTGAATGATGAAGACACCGTGCGGTCCAGCCTGTTTTTCCAAAGAAAATGATGCATAGATAAGGGTTTTGTGCCAAAATTTGGAATGAAGCTCAGGTATGAGTCCTGGTCCTCACTATCATGCTAGGTATTACATACAGCATATTTACAGATCCTCTGTAAGATGTTACTTATGAAGTGCAATGCATAGAAATTTGGTGGTGTTTAATACTTGGTCACTGGTGTTTTGGAAGGCCATGGTAAGTTTTCTGAAGCAGATCTGCTGAACTGCATGGAAATACAGTGTTTATGAACTAACCTGTGCTGTATGGTAGATGTCTTCTGCTGCAATGTTTCTTTCTTGCTGTGTGACCTCACATGACCATTAACTCTCCAGCATGTGACAAGTCCCACATGGATGATCCACAAGATTCCAGGAGTGATTCAGTGTTCCAGAGAAGTTTGGGAACTTTGATTTATGACATAGATAGAAGAGGATTATCAAAGTTTTCTACTGTTTTACTCTCCTGTTAGTTGCTGACGATATTTGTGGAAGAATAGGATCACTGTCTTTTCTGTGTGATCAAGTGCTTCTGCAGCCAGAGACAAGGCTAAAGGGAGGACAAGAATGAAACAACAGCCCCTTTTTTATTTCCCCTCCCCCCTTTCTATTAGCAAAGTATCTTTATTCTCAATGCATTTTTCAACTTCAAAAAAAAAGCTGAGATTGGATCTGTGGAAAAATTCCACAACTTGCTTCTCTTTTTCTGCAAAGTTAAGATTGTATGTATGCTCAGAAGAAAGCAAAACTTGAGGACTTAGTTACATCTTGTGGTATTAGTTTCTAGTTTTATGATACTTCCTTCCCTCTGGTGATGTTGAGAAATTTATATTAAACTTAAGGAAATAACAAGTGTTTTGTTGTATATTGCATGGACTAGACATGTTAGTCCTTGATATGTAGTAAAATGCTTCCTTCTTTCTAATCAACAAGTCTGTATTGCCTTGTCCTGTCATGCTGAGGAGTGATAATATGATGTCAACCATGGAAAATCAAAATATGCTCACTTGTAGGCATTTGTAAATCTTCAAAACCAAGGGTACTGTAACATGTAAGGCAAATAGCCTGAAACCACAACCCTACTTCAGAAGGTTTTCCCTTGCAAAGCCCTTTTCCTGTCATACTTTCTGTATTGTGCCAGTGGGCAGTCCGCAATATGGATTCTGCTTGTCTCATCTAACAGGAGGGAATGTAAGGGACTGGACATGAGAATGTTTGTTCCTGATTGTCTTGAGCTATTGCTCTGAAGCTGCCTGGCTGGCAGGAGCAGCAGCCTGATAGTGAAGGGGGCAGCTTTCACAGAGTCACAGAACAGCTGATGTTGGAAGGGGCCTATGGAGATTGTCTGGTTCAACCACCCTGCTTGAAGCATGGTCACTCAGAGCAGGTTGTTCAGAACTGTGTCCAGTCAGACTTTGACTGTTTCTGAGGGTTTAGTCTCCCCAGCTGGCCTGGGCAATCTGTTCCAATGTTCTATCACCCTTACAGTATGAAGGCTTTTTCATGTGTTTAAATGGAATTTCCTGAATTTCAGTCTGTGTTCCTTTCCTCTTGTCGTTTCACTGGACATCACTGATGAGAGTTTGGCTCTGTCTTCTTTACTGCCTCCCATCAGACATTTATACACATTGCTAAGATGTGCCGCTTATCCTCCCAGGCTTTTCTTCTCCAGGTAAAACCAATCTCTGCTCTCCCAGCCTGACTTCTTATGTCAGACACTCCAAACCCTTAACCGTGTGCATGGCCCTTTGTTAGACTCAGTCCAGTATTTCCATGCCTGTCTTACACAGCACTCCAGATGTGATCTCATCAGAGCTGAGCAGTGCAGAGTAATCACCTCCATTAACCTGCTGGAGATGCTCTTCCTAGTGCAGCAGGATGGTGCTGGCTGCTTTTGTGCAAGTGTGACTTACTGGCTCATTTTCCACTTGTCAACCAGGATCTCCAGGTTCGTTTTTCCAAAGCTTCTTTCTAGCCAGTCAGCTCACAGCATGTACTGAGAGGTGCAGAGCTCTGCATCTCACTTTGTTGTATTTCCCAACATTTTGTTTGCCCATTTCTTCAGCCTGTTAAGGTCTCTCTGAATGGCAGCACACTCAGTGGACCTATCACCCATTCCTACAGTTTTATATCAACAGCAAACATGCTGAGAGTGCACTCTGTCTCATCACCTAGGTCATTACTGAAGATGCTGCACAGTATTGGACCCGGTATCAACCTGCCAGTCACTGATGGTGAATGGCATCCAGCTGGACTTCATGCAAATCAGTAGATGACAACCCTTTGAGCCCAGCATTTTGTTTGGTTTGCAGTCACCTGATTTATCTATAATGTTTTAGTAGCAGAAATTTGGTAAAATACCAGGATGTAGGAGTATGTATCATTAAGTATTGCAGTTAGCCAGCCTCCTCTTGCAATCTGTGTGTGGACAGCTAAAAGGCAGGCACAGAACTCTGTGTGACGTGTTCACACGTGTTCATGTACATTTTAAGTGGTCTGCATTTGTACTTTCAAAAGTCCCCTGCCAGTTACCACAAGGCTCCAAGGTCTGCTGCCATATTTCTGAAGAATCATAAGCTCCTGGAAAAGTACCAGATAGGTTGAGATGCAGAGTCAAAACCTTGCAACCACATTCTGGTTATTTAGTGAAAAAGAACTGTTACCCATTTATAATGGCTGATAACCTCAGAATATATCACATGAGTGACAGAACCAGTACAGTTTCCAGTGGATGGGAAAATCTCTGCCTTGTGGTGTTATTCTTTATCTGGAAAAAGATCACAGGCTCCTAAGAATGAAATCCTTATCATGGTGGTGAAATTTTCTCAGATTATTAGAATCCAGTGGAAGCAGAGTGAAATCGATGCTGAACACTTCTCACAGTCCTACTTCAAATAATCAAGTGTGTATTTGCAATGTGAAATTGTCTCTTTTCCAGATCCAAATTTCCTTTCCCGTAAGAAATGACCAAATGTTGAGCTCTTTTTGAGTTTTCCACCTCATGTATTCAAACAGCTGCTTCAAAACCATTATGCTGTTGGTTAAGTGTGCTTAATCCCTATGGGTGGATTGTGGCTCTGCTTAGGTCTGTTTTCTTTGTGTATTTCCATGAACACAAGGGTTTGAAAGGCCTGACTGTTGTTCACTGCCTTGGTGATGGATCTGTGACAAGATGTGCACTGATTGAAAGAAAGATGAGTTTTCTGCTTAAAAACTATCATTTTTTTGAATGTAAGTTACAAGTGAAAGTTAGGCCGAATAATCTTAGACTGAAGCTCAGTGATGGATATTGCTTTATATTTACTCTGCTGCAAGGATGTTTAGCTCCTTTACAAAAAGAGAGTGATAGAGTCAAACAGACATCTCTGGAGGAAGGAACAAATCCCTCCTGGAGATCATCAGGGTGTGTAGGAAGAGAAAAAAGCCTTGATACACATTGGTCAGGCAGAGGGGAGATGGCTGAGACTGAAAGCTGTCTGAGGAGCTAGGAAATGGCTAAGGAGAGCGGGGAGCAAACACACCACTGGGTCTGAGTGATTCTCAGTATCGGGAGGGCACTACACAGAGCTGAGCTGCAACCTCAAGAAAATAGGTTGTTAGATTGCTAATAGAAAGGATGGAACTTCAGGAGAATAAGAGAAACAGAGGACCTTCTATTGCAAACCATGTAAAAATTTCATTTCTGTCCTAATTACTTGATTTATATCTATATAAAGTTAACATTTGCCCTTTAATAGAAGCCGGCTTTTAACTTGAAAAGTTCTTCCATTCTTGGGGAGAGAAAAGGAAGTTCATCCTGCAACTTCAAGGAAATATACCTCACAGTTCCTATCCAATTTGGAGTTCAGTCCTTGGCCCACCTGAAAAAGTGATTTGCAGAAACTGCTTCTAATTTTTATTTTTCTAATGACATGTAGACTGCATTGTCACAATGCAGGTTTAATTTTGAGACTTGGTAATAGAATACAATTTTTTTCCCCCTTTGGTTTTGCATTTGATATGGGGGGTAGGTGTAGATCAGATGCCAACTTCCTGAGAATAGTTCCCCTTTTGGGGAAGATGACCATCTTTTCTGTCCTTTAAAGGAGATTCCTTATTTCATTTGCTCGTCAAGTGAATCAAACATTTGCAGAGTAATGCTAAAACATATACTGTTGATTAAACCTTGCTTTCAGTGTGGAACTCGTCCTGAAGAAATACTGACACTATATAGAGCCATTCATATGTGACAAAAAATTTGAAATATGCTCTCTTCCAAAATTTATCCACAAGTAAAGTAATACTTTTTGGTAGAATTAGAACTTCATGTGCATGTTAATAATATTTCATCTTTCATGTGAGAAAAAAAAAGAAACAATTAAGTTGGAAAGAGTATATATTGTCTTTCTGGCCACAATCTCAAATTATATGTTCATTAGCACAAATTTGAAAGGGCAAACTCCCTCTCTTTATAGATTAATTAAAAAAGAAGCAATGAAACTGCATCAGGAATAGTTGCAAATGGGAAAAGTACAGTGCATTCAAATGATTTGTCTTTTGAAAAAATACAATCATTTATGCTCAGAAAGCCAATACTGATTTTCCAGAAACACTAGCAGGTTCTTGATTCCGTAACACAGCAAGGTATGCAGTACGTGAGTAATTGCTCAGATTTAAAGAAAAATGCAATAGTATTTACAGTCACCTTTCTTCAATGGCCTAAAGAGTTCCAGAAATGCAGGAGATATTTAATTTCATTAGCTTTGAATATTTGGACCTACTGATGCATAACTCCACAAAAGTATTATCTTCACCATTAATTTAAGATACATGTCTTAACTATGCAGTTGAAGGGATCTTGAAAAGTTTCCTCACTATTAGAAGTTAGCTTTCTACATGAAGTGAAGATTGCTTAATTGCAATTTCTAACTTCTTTAAGGATGATGAAGATGGGAGTGATGCTTTCAATGACTAAATAACTACTTAATAGGATTTTTAAATGACACACTTAAAAATCATAAAAACCTGCTCTTCTGTGTGCTGGAGTTAATGATGTCATGCTTTCTCTGAAGGGTAAGCTAGAAAAAGAAATGACAACTGATTCATGCATCATGGTCTAATTCTTAAAAACACTTCATATCAAAGCAGAAAAATCACCAGCCATTTCATTCACCTTTCAAATACCTGAATTTGTATTAAAGCCACAACAAACAAAATAAAATTTAAACTGAGCCAGTTGCTTCCCCTGGAAAAAGCATTGGCCTTTCAGGAAAATCACAGATATTTGAGGTAGGCTGAACTTTCAAGGCTGGATGAGGAACCTTTTCCTGATGAATTTTGTGGAAGGTGAGCATGTCAATAACACACCTGCAGCATGAGCCTTGTGGAAGGAAATTGTCCATGGTTCTGTCCTTAAGCTATCATTCTCTCTGTTTTTAATAAATTCATTGATTTTAATATACCCTCAGCTAACTTGAGTGCACACTCTGAAGAATATTTTTCTTTTGGAAACAGATGGTATGGAATTTTTTTCAATATAGGCTCTGTTAAATCCAAGCTACATATTAATGTTAATTTCAGTTGAACATGTGAAAGGACATGCAAATTGATTTTAACTAATACTTAAGAACTGATACGTTAAAAGGGTATTCATTATTGGATTTATCTCAATAGATTTAATATGATAGTAAAACAGTGAAGGCAACAGGAATTCTGAATGAGAGAAAATTGGATGAGAAATAATATTTCCCTTTTCTATTATGTTTGCACTCATGAAAGATGATAAGCCAACTTCTGAGGCAATTAAAAGCTGTGTTGTCAAGAATATGGCATCCCATATGGATCTCTGGTGACTGTACTGCAGGTCTGCCCTTTAATCACAACAAAACCTATCTTTTTAAGCTGTACCTAATAAATAGGTGTCCATGTTAAGTGACAGTAATTTCAACTTACACATCTTTCAGCCTTGAAGCTTGTTATATTTTTGCTCTTTATAAAGCTTCTACTCATAAACAAATTGCATTTATTTGTTCAGGTCTTGTCTTTGTTATATTGCAAGTAATAATATGCAAAAGCTTCATTTGGGTGGGTGAGAAGAACAACTGAATATACCTAGGTAATTTCATAACTTTATAGGTTATGTTTTTTAATTGATTGTTCTTTGGTTTATTTGGGGGGGAGTGGTGGTTTAATAATCAGCTTCTAGGGCTGTGGTACTCAAATCCAACTTCTTTATTCCAATTAAGGCCTGTCTAGACTGCAGTAATGATGTTCGTTTTTTTCCCGTAATAACTCTACTGATACTCCCCAAAAGAGCACTGTCCTTTTTTTCAGGTAGCTGATGTTTGCTGACTGTACAAATAATGGATTATCATCCATTGCATATAGTCTGGGTTTTGCCATAATGGGAAACTGCATTAAAGATAAAAACCATCTTGAAAGTAAAACGAAGGCTTTAGGAGTAAAGACCTTTTTCAGTCCTATTTGGGGAAACCATCATCCAAGGTGTATGGATCAGGGTTGTGTCACTCTAGGGAGTGATGGCTTCTGTTCTCTTAGGCCCCCGAGGCCAAAGGGTGAAGACGAGAGCTGGGGTCTAATGAATTGCAGCCTTAGGGCAAATTCACCTTCCTGGTGAATTTAACTGTTTAATACTCTTTCAACGAATAGGACATTAGCTTGAACCTTATTCTATTATTTCTTGCCAGTGTTTTACAAAAAAATCATCTTGGTTAGCTAGAGCACCAAAAAAACCTACTTCTGGGCACTAAGTGCTGTGTGTCTCTGCCACAAGTTGGACTGGTGTCCAACTGTAAGACTGTAAGTGCCTTGTCTGGCATTCAGATGTCTGAGGAGGCAATTCCAGAGATCACTGGCTGTTTGGCCTGGAAGGAAGAGTTTCTGCAGTAGCCCCTCCATGGTGTTAACACGTGCATACTTCTCTTCAACTTGGAAATCTCAAAATCACTCTTTAGTCTAAGTGCTAGTTTTAAGATAAGGCCAGGAAACTACAATTTAACAAAGCTGTCACAGGCCTGAGGTATCTGCCTTGAGCTTGAGTAGACTTGTATAGACTTATTTGCCTATGGTTTAGTCAGAAGCTATGTTGGAAGAATGTGGTGCCCTAGGGGCTTTCTTGCATTATATGTGGGGAAGTTTGCGTTACCAGAAGATTTCTCATGTCTCTAGAAGTTTCATGGTATTGTTGAAACTGTATGATTTGTTGTTTTGTCCGCTGTCTTGACACCATGCCAGGTTCTAGCAGATAAGTAAGTGGAATGTGAACACGCACAAAGTTCTCATCAAATAGTAGCAGCAATGAGGGCTGTTTTGGACTGGCATAAAGGAAGAAGAAGACCTCTGTGGTAGATGCTCAGATGAATACTTGGCCTTATACCACTTGCTGCAATCAGGGCAATGTCAGCCAGTGGATTCCTGTCCTGTAGGAAGAACAATCTTGGAATTTCCCCAAAGAATGGTCTAACTCTGCACCATTTGTAATGACAACCATTGTGTTAACTGCACAAAAATCCTTTGCAGGTGCATTTCTGTTTGGAAGAGAGACTTACCATCTGTTTAATTGTTGTTGGTGTTTTTTCCCTCCATTAGTATTGAAGAGCTAATAAAGCAATAGCCTAAAATGTATATATATTTTGTTTTGCAATACTTGTTACAGATAAGGAATCCACACAAAATCACATGAGAGGAAGAAAGGGACATGACCAGTTTTGAATGTGTGCTTCCCACACAACAGAAAACCACAAATATGTGCAATTGATGAGCAACTAAATCAAGTGCTCTGTTGGTGACCATGTTAACTTCACATAAGGTGCTCTGCTTGACTGGTATTCAAGAACTTGTGCTTTAAGTTCTGCTAGAAGGCTGAATTTGTTTCAGACCTTCCAGGGTGCTTGGGACAGTAATCCTACAAACAGGGAGATACCAGGCCAAGGGAATGGGACTATCATGAGAGATTGAATGTAAGCACATGGGCTATCATCTTGAGCTGACCTCAGCTGGCTGGTGAGCACATCAGGCAGAGTGATCGGAGACCTGTACACTCTTCCTGTGTGTGACTCTGCCAGTGATCTTCTGCTGTTTCCTGGCAAATCACTTTTTCTCTCCCTGCTCCTTCAAACAAGTGATAATGTTATGCTGGAGAGAAGTTTCACCTAGAAGAACCAGGAAGCTCATTGCAACAGTAAGGTTTGTGCTTGTGATGTTACTATAGAAATTACCATGAGTTTGTTGCAGAAAAAAGATTATTTGCCTCTAAGCCTTCCATTTCGTTTGTGCTGGGCCTTCCCAGAGTGGTCAATCACAGATTCTAGCTGTTCAATTTTAAAGCAAAACAGGATGGAGTGGGTTCCCTGAAGATGCATTCAGTCAGATATAAAAGTGGATAGAAATGGTGCACCACACAATTGTATTTCTAGGAGTATTTTTTGTAGGATCGTTTTTTGCTATCAAGAAATCACTAAAAAGAGAAGATAATATTATTTAAATCTATTCTTATTGATGATATTTGTGCAAGTGTAATATTCTGTATATTTTTTTTGTAAAACTGGTACTGCTCCAGGGAGAGAAATTAGTTTTAGCTGACTTGTTAGCAAGCTCCAATGATTTGAGTGTGAGGAGAAGTGTTAGGGGAAAAAGACATTCTGAAATATATAACATAATAAATAAATAAATAATAAAGAATGAAGAGAGGAGAACAAAAACTCAAGGCTCATTTTTACATGAAGATATTCTGTAGTAACAAATTGGAGATAGTGTAATGCCAACATTAATAATGCTCGTCTGTATATTGAAGTATATGGAATTGACTCATATGGATGTGTTCCTTCTCCCTGTGTCCATACTGAATTTAACCCACCATGGTAAGACACTTATTATGGCTAGTCCTGAGCATGACAACTATGAGGGCTTCAGGCACTGACTAGGTCCTGGCCTGAACTTGGCCTAACAGAAGAAAGATTATTTGGTTCAAATTCAAAATTCCTGAACATGATACAGAAAAGTAAGAAGCTATCAAAAACTGCTGCTGGTACCATGAGGAGTGGCAGAATCACTTGGATTAGAGTATCAAGCTATTTATGTAACAACCTGTGTAAACAGGGGTGGTTGGTGTTTATTTGGGAGGGAATGAGAAAGTGAAATGTGAAACAGAAGAGAATGAGAAGAAGAGGGAATATGAGAGGTAACAAGTTGCAGTTAGTACTATTTGGGGATATCTGTTGGGAAGTCTTGTACTTCATCACTGTGGGCTAAACTAGGGCAGTAAACCAAACTTCTTGTTCTGACCATAGCACATGCATCAAACCTGCTTCCTTGGTGAAGAAGACCAGGGGAAGCAGCATGCTTTCCTCAGCCAGGGAACACCTGAGCCAGATCAGGCATTCTGGCATCACTGTGACCATGCCTGTCCTAGGCCTGAGGGCATTGGGTTCCTCTTAATGATTTCCTGCCAACATCAAAAGGTGCCAGTGTAAACCTTGTGCAGTGAAACCCACTAGTGGTTTTTGAGTCGAACTTCTGGAACTATATGAGGTAGTGGGAGGGACCTCTGATCACTACCTGTTCCTCAGTTTGGCTAAACATAATTCCCTTAACACAGAGAAGGTCCATTAATGTACTGTGTTTGGAAAATGCTGGTTCATCAAAAGAGCCCTGCAAATAATTCTGGTATATGATAGGGGTGAGACTTAGAAAAATATGAGTAGAAGAATCAGATTTGCTTTGCTGGAATGAATCTATGCTTTTTTTTTCTTTAATCTAGTTTAGTGTGAAGAGGGAACTCAGAAGCCTTTGCAAGGATGGGTAGAGTAGATGGGAATAAAACCTTTTGTAATCTGCAACTCGGGCAAATTTAGCCATCCCTGTGTTGCCCTGCTAACAAGCCAAAAAGCACAGTTGGAGAGCCAGTGGCCCCCAAACCCAGAGCTGGTCTGGTGGGGCACAAGTAATAGAAAGGCAGCCCTTAACTTTGGGAGACTAGATTATCACTGATGACAGTAAGAGATTTCTCCTCATGCATTGTTTTGATTTTACTATGTGAATAACTTTATCTCTTGGATGCGGAAGTGTGTGTAACAGTAGCCAGTGTCCATAAGTATGCTCCTGATACCTCTTGATGACCTGTGCACATCTCTGGATGGTATTTTTGAATAGCAAGGTGTCTTCTTTTGCAATCTCATAGCAAACTCTGCACATGTTGTCTAACTATCAGCTGCATATCAAATTGCCCTTTGAAAATTTCATGGCTAGCAAAGCATTTTCCACCTGTCTGGAAATGATGGTAAAGAGGGGTTGCAGCTGAGTGAGACTCCTGTTTGTCATGTGGCAACACTTTGTTCTGGTAGACCCAACTAAACTTTTGGGAAGAAAATTGGAGATTGTGGTAGCAGTGAGACAAAGTGAGGCAGAAACTGCCTTTGGGATCTCAAAGAGTTAATATTGCCAGAGATATCTCTGCTCCAGTTTACTTAAACTAGACAGAACAACAACATTTTAGAGTTTCGGATGGATCATTTGAAAATTAGCATTTCTCCTCTGTGGATGGAGAAGAATGATATTTTGTTGCCTCCAAATAACCTGGTTTATGGTTACCAGACAGCCTTGTCTGCACTCACCTGTGGATTCATAAGTGCTATTTACAAACAGGTATTTACAGCCTTGTTATCTAACAGAAACATTTTCAAGACTTGGAAGGTACTACTCCTTGCCTGCACCCACATTGAATATGCTAGCTGATATGCCTAGATGTATGGAAAATATCTAAATTTTTACTATTCAAAATTATGCAATTTCTGGTAAAAACCTCCGGAAATTAATTTTTTTAAAGATGTTTAATGTGGCTTTTGATTTGTGTTTCATTTTAACAAAGTTTGTAGTTTTCCCTCTCTGCAACATTTTAAAATCAATTATAGAACTTCTCAGAATTTCATTAAGTTAAAAGAACTTGACAGTTGTGGGGAGGAATTATCCCTCCTCCTATTTTGTTCTGTCATTGTTGTGACAGACTGTAATGACTTGTAGGATGGTGGGAGGCAACTCAGAGGAGTGGTGAACTCAGGAATATTGTTCTTATCCTCTGTGAGCTCTCAGATGATGTCCCAGTAGACTGATGGAATACTGCTTCTTGAGAGCAAACATTTTCTCTTTTGGAGTTTAGGGGATCTGTGAGGCTCTGTAGTGATTTTGAGCAGAAGCAGGTTTTGAGGGCAAGAAGGGAGTCTTATGAGCTTCCTTACACATTGCCATCTAAGAAGAGTCCACTGGTCAACAGATGGGAGCTCTGCCAAAAAAAAATCTGAGCTACCAGCTTGGTTTTTGGGGGCTGGCCCTGATGGATTTGACTGTGGAGGTCTGAAGGGATGGCTGGTCCCCTGCAGTGTCATTTCCCAGAGGTTATTGCCTCTGCTGCAAAGGTAGCAAAGCAAGATTCACACCAGTTCCTTGGCTGCCTCAGGTCACTATCCAGTATTTCAGCATAAACTCCACCTCCAAAACACTTTATACAACTGTGTTAGGTAGTGGACTGACAGGCAGACCCACATCCTCTACCACTGCCTGTGCCATCGAGGTGGCCGTCTTTGGAGGGGAGATGCAGAAAAGAGGCATTCATCAAGCTACAGTGATATTTTCAGCTCTGCTAAATAAATCTTCCAGAGTTTGTCTGCCACTCATCTTGGAGGAAGTAAAATCAGAGCCTGGTAGTAAGGAATGGCCTGGTGGAGACCGTTTCTGCTTCTCCTGTACCACTGGCATACTTCAGAGTATCAATTTCCTAAAATAGACACAGGGTTTTTGCAAACTATCCCACTGACCTGCATAATCTGAGAAACTTCTGTCTGAGTTTGGTTGGTGTTATGAAGTTCTTTTTTAGCTCTGACTACATTCTTTTGTATCATAAGCACTTTTTTGCCCATGAGGATCCATTTTTGTAGGTGAGACTCTGTCACATCTTTTCAGATGAAGGACTTAAGTTAGTTCCTGAATTACAGTGATTAGTGATTGAAATAGAAAACATTTGAGTCAAGGATTATCTGAATCTTAGAACAAATCATTCTGTCTGTCTTGTCTTTGAACCAACCGTATGGGTTAAAAGAAAACTATCAGAGAGAAAAAAAGTCACATATGAATGGGGAAACACAGGAAGTCTTCAGGAAGAAACAAAATTGGAATCTGGTAAGACGCTGTAATGGGCAGGTTGGGATAGAAAAATCGGATGGTTTGGGAATACTTCATGTTTCAGGAGAATAGTAGGATCTGATTGGAAATTACCGGTATAGGTCCAAAAGAACTGAGCTCAAAGGAAGGCTCTGATAGGATGGTGAAAAGGAGAAAGGCCTTATGTTTTCAATAGAATTATGAGTTTATTGTGGCATGAAGGAAGTAATGGTGGAATCTTAATGACTTTTGTCCATAAGTCTGACTTGGTTTTGGTTTACTTAGCTCTACCAAGTACTCATAGAGTGCTAAATGGTGTAGCAGGGAGCTTGGTCTTCCAGTAGTAAGTTCTGGGAGATAATATATTTCAACTCTGTGGAACCAGCCTTAAGTCATGTGGGGACAAAAATTGATTCCATCTTTTGGATGCCAAAGAGAGGATTTAGAAGCTGAAAACTAGAGACAAGTGAGTGAGATGATCCCAAATTCCAGAGGTTTCAGGTTGGAGGGAGGTCACTGGCTGGATCTTGGTCTATTTGGCTATGCACAGCTCTATAGCAAAAAGTCTTGCTCTGTTCAATGTCTTACTTTGAAAATATAAGGTAGGCCCTTTTCCACTCATGATTATTGTATGTAAAACACTGCAAGTTTATTCCTTATGGCTTTCTTTCCCTCCTGTTGTGACAAGGGCACAGGGCTGTTTGCAGGATCACAGCAAGCTTGCATGAACAGACCTGTGATCCAGAAGAAAAGTGTTAGCTAGGGAAATGAGGTATGGATGGGGGAGGCTTGAAAGGCTACTGATAAAATGTCAAAGCATGGCCAGATACGGCATGCAAGTATTCCTACGATGTCCTCTTGTACAAATTGAAAGGAGAAATGGTAACACAGTCTCTGTTTCTTAATTATTCAAGCACTCCCTGGTTGGAGTTTAAACTGTGGTACACAGTGCCACTTCTGGTAAGATCTGCTCTGTGCATGTGTGTATGTGTAAAGTACTGGAGAAACCTGAGTCAGGAGCCCTCTACTAGCCATACAGTGAAGGTAAGGACAGCTTGAACTGTGGTTTCACTGTCACAGAGCATCCAAAATAACCTGAGGTGTCAAGTGCTTGTCCTGTAAATTCCTTGTCATTCTCTGACAATACTCAGTGGTCCTTAGGACTGCTCCTGCTGGTGTCTGTGGGTATGTCCATTTACCCCTGGTGTCTGAACCACAGTTTTCCAGGAACCTTCCAGCCTTTAGGTTGGCTTCTTTGAGTGTAGTTGCATTTCCCAGAAACAGTACAGACCCTTCTCTGAGGGAATTGATTTCTGTGGCCTACTCATGTTCACAGAAGCATAAAAACTGCAAGGAAATGGTAGTTTTGATACAGAGGCAGCAGGCTGGTGAGCACCGAGCAAAGAAGAGCTTGCTTAGGGCTGCAGGGCTGCCTTCAGTTGTGTGAAAAATAAAGTTAATTGTCATCTGGCCTCAGTTAGATGGATGACCGCATGAGCAATAGCGTGTTTAATCACAAAGCCACTAGAAACATCTTGACATGAGATGGAACTGCTTTGTCAGAATTTGTTCTAAAGGGATTGGAAACAGAAGCAGCGAGGATACAACGTGCAGTTAGTACAGAATAAACCTCACTGTCTCTCTTCTCCCTCAGCAGGTTTGTTCTGAACCAGTGGAACAGAAGTGTTGCCATCTGAAAGGCACAACATACCTTGAAAATTTAGGTCAGTCCCACAGCAGAGAAATGAGGACCCCCACAAATACTTCATTGCAGAACCCAACTTCGTGTTTGAGGTCCTGGGTGAGATTTTTCAAAATATCTGAGATACTGTGTGGTGGCTGGATCTCTGAATTTGTTGCAGAACCTAGAGGTTATCTCCAGTAAAGAACAAAAACAGGAAGGGAAGGGAAGAAGGAAAGGAAAAAGGAAAAGGGAAAGGAAAGGCAAGGCAGTCTTCACAAGTCTCTTAAAGAAACTATCATTTTCCTTCTATTATTGTTCTCTTGGAAGAACTGCTCTTGACTAAGTTAAATAACACAAGCAAAAGATGATGATTCATGCTGCTTTTCCTGATAGTTTCTAATGTTCAAAAGCCAGTATCACAGCTGCAGCTTTGAATAAATGCGTGGGGAAAGGAATAAAATTATAGTAGGTATGTTAGCGTAATGTTCCCAATGTGCAGCCTGTGTATGTGATTACCTAATATTCCTTACCAGCTGTTTCTTAACATTAGTCATAGTGATCTAAAACAACCACCCTCTCTTCATTTATCTCAGTAAACATTGTTCTTTTTTGAAGAGGTAAGCTGTTTAGGAACAAAAGTTGTTCCCTCCTCCCCTTCAGCTTTTTCGTCTGCATGTCGTAATCACCCTGAATTGGAAACAGCTATAGCTGACCGTGTAAGCAATAAACAGGGAGGAAATATTTAAATATGGTAATGGCTATATTTGAGTATCATTATGAATGTGTTTCCTAGCAGTGCCTAGAAAATTCAAGGCTCTGTTGTCATGCCAGTAGAAAACTTAAATAAAAAGAGGAAATGCTTTAGTTTTCTGGTTTAACACCACACTTCTGTCTTTCCAAATGGAATCAAGATATCCTCTGCAATTCAGTGTTTGTCTTTTCATTTGAGGCTGCTTATACTGTGCAACCATTCTGATTTTATTTCAAATATGCATTGTCATAATTCATAACCTACTCAGGCTAGCATCTTCATAGGTGTCTGTCCCAGTTGCTAATGATAAGCAGTGCTTCATTCCTGGGAAACTCCCATGAAAATCAGTGGGACATATGCTTCCAAATACACTGGACCACATTTCCTGGAGAAAAATGCTGCTCAGAGTGAAGTGAATCTGCTCAAGGTCTGTCTGAAGATGAAATGACAGGAGTGCTTATGAGACTGAGGAGAGGCAGCAAGTGGATCTCCTCACCCTGGGGCTTCAAGAACGCTCTCTACGCAGGGTGGTGACCTTCCTTGGCAAGACAAGCTGCAAACCAAAACCTCTCTGTAGCTGAAAGCACAAGACTCATTCCTTTCTCCAGAAGAAAGCCAGAGTCAGGACATGAAATGATAATGGGTCATAAGCTGATCATAAGCAACCTGGTCTGGACCATGTGATCTCTGAGGGCTTCTTTGTTTTTGTTTTACGTCAGTGTAAGCAAAAAGTGCAGTTTTGTTTAGCAATTAAAAGCAATAATTTCTCAGTGCTTTGTCTAAGGAAAGACCAGATCAGTCTATATTCTAGTGTGTGTGTCGTACTGAAGTGGAAGCTGAAATTTCCTACCTGGTCTTGAGCACAGAACTGACTGACAGGAATTCTTTCCTGTCATTTGTCAGAAACAAGAAAAACCTGTGCTCCTATGCAAAAATAAAGCATTTATGAAACAGAAATAAAAATGTATTTGGAAAATATTATGAATAAGTATTTAGAAAAAGTTATTTAAAGCACCGAACAACAAGAAACTTAAAGAACTAACCCATGTGGAGAAACAATCAAACTGGCCATATATTGAGGGAAAAAATAAACCTACTTGCAAGTCTGAAGGCTAGTACCTGGTATAAACCTCAGGTACCAAGGAAAAGTGTAGAGAAGGGCTCAGGTAGCGTTAGATTAAAGAGCAGTGAGGAGATCTCATTAACCTGTAATGTGCAGTGTTTGTACCTCTTTGTCAACATAGCTGGTACAAAACTAAGTTTGATTTCTGCATCAGAAAAACTACATTTTTTTTCTTATAACTTTCTCCTAGCCTACTCAAATGGGGTCTTTTTCTGTTGGCACCATGTTCCTGATCAAACCAACAGAAGAGAAGTCTCCTAATTTCAGATTATNGAGAAATTAAAGTGATGGGGTTTTTTTTCAGTGTCTGCTCTTATGTAGCTGAATAACCAAAGCTCTTTATTGGAAACAGTCTTGAAAATGCAGTCCCAGATAATGAAGCATGCTGTTCATAGGCAGGAACGAAGCCTTTAGAATTGGAGCACGTTGATCAGTACAAGACATTCTGCCTTGGAAGTTATTTAGTATATGTAGAATACCAACACGCAGCATGTACAGTCATTGTTTCTCTTTCTATTTCTGTTTAGATGTTTGCTGCAGCACAAGAAAGAGATGTGTCAACTGAAGCATATGTTAGGATACCTGACAGACTAAAATTCCAGACACAAAATTAAAATACTGAGTTCAAGTCTTTTGTATAGGTAGCCAGATGTTATTTAACAAAAAAATACCACTTTATTTACAGTGAAAATATTTATAGAGAGCACATAAGCAATCAATGCATACATTCTCAAATAGTTTAAAAACAACTGTGTAAAAGCAATTTATTTCCAGGAAAGTTTAATCCAGCATACTGCCATACTAGCTCACACTCCCGCTGCTGCCTATACATTATGTTCATGAAAAGTAACAGCTGTAACATCTGTTATCATTGCAGCATATTTTCAGCACAGCATTAACACACATTTATGCCATATATACAGTATTTCTCTTCTCCTCACCTCTTCTTCTGAGATAACTACCCCTCCTTCAGTATAAACATGCTGTGCTTATATAACTAGAGCCTCCAGAAGTAGAAGGCCATTGACAAGACATCTGGATCCATTGCCAAATCCTTCTTGACTGGGAACATACAGAAGACTCTGATTGGGAAATCCTCAGCACTTAATGCATTCAGGGGTCTTGAAAATTAGTACTTTCTTCACTTTAGTTTATCTGATTCAACCAGGATATTCCCTGTATTCAAAATGTTAATATTTCCAGGATGTCAGCGAAGGCAGTAACTTATCTCCTGGATTTCTAAAAGCATATTTTCTTCTTCTTAAAACAGTTGAATCAAACAAGAGATTTGAAAGCTTGAATCACACGCAGTTCTTAATTTTTGCTTGTTTGCTTTTTTTCTTTTTTGGTACATATCAGGAAGGAAGAGTTATCAGACAGCTAATAGATAACTGATACGCTCATGGTCCTCTCTCACTGCCCTCTGTATTTATAAATCTACTGTGAAATTTGCCTCTTATTTTAGTAGGGCGTTTTCTAGTAGAAAGATGATGAAATAGCAACTGTTTGTCATCAGGCTGTTACAGATGGTGAGAACCAACTCTGATGACATATCTCTGGTCTCCTTTTTCACTTTTTCTCATTCAGCTTGTGGGTGTTTGGTTTTCACTCAAAGCCTGACAGTCTGATTCACCAACTATTCGAGCTTTAGCTTACTAGTGCTATGCAATATCAACCTCTATGCAACACACAGAGTCACACCTGCATATCTAACTGCCTGGGTCCTGTGTCCACATATCTTCCTTCACCAGTCAAATATAGCAAGAATTCATGATCAATACTAGCATAATACAATTTTAAGACCATTCAAAAATGAAAGCCCCAACACTCCATGATCTATGACTAATTGCTGATGCCTCGGGTGATTGCTTCCCTCCATAGTTTCTGGTTACCTCCTAGAGTCTAACTTTTGGTAGTCATTGACAATATTGACAATCATTGACAGTCATCTAAGACCGCTGTCTGTGTTCAACCTGTGCAGGTAATACAGCTAAGTAAGAAACTCATATGTTTCTTTCTTGTATGTTCTGAATAGGGTGTAACTGAGATGTCAGTACTGTGTGACTGTTTGAAATTATGTTAGTGTTCAAAACAGCTTTTGGGTCACTGTTGTTATCTGTGATCTGTCTGGTTACAAATAGGCATAGTATTACCTTAACAAAATAATGGTAATATTCAGAACCTCACATTAAAATAAGTCTTGTTTTTACACTTATCTATACTATTAATATCTGCAAATCCCCCTTGACTTTGGTAGCAATTTCCTGGATTAGAGAATAACAGGCTATTGATGATATACTTCAATCTGTATGTAATTGCAAGCTGCTTACTACTTTTTTACTAATTGGTAGCTTACTATGAAACAATATTGTGTTAAATATGGTGAATCTAGAGAAAACTGTAACATAAAACCCTTCTAGTAATCATATTTAAGGGAAATCATAGTTGCATAGAGTTGCAGCACCTCTCATATACAGTCTGGAAATAGGCTGTTCTGAACATCCTGTGCTTAGACCTTTCACTATAATCTCATCTTCAGCAGCAGTGTCTGAAAGTCACAGTTTACATTTCGCCTAATAATGAAATAAAAGATAAAATAAGACATGAAGCTTTGTGTACCTAGAGATCAGGATGGAAGTTTTCACTTGCACTCATTGCTATGCAGATTTCTTGAACTAATCATGCTGCTATAAGAGACAGAGCCCTTCCCTAAAGAGTTTGATAGAGTCATCCTTGTTTTCAGAATGTCTTAGGAGGAGAGGAGGCAGTTCAAGCAACATTTTAACCTGGCAATAAAACCCAATAGAGACATTAGGATCAGTTGCTCTGAGTCATTTTAGCAAGTGTTGGACATACAGTTTCCACATAATGGAAGTAATATACCTGACAGGGAAGGCAATACAGCTAAACTGAGACCTTTTGATGGTATGGCAACCCATTCTGATAAGGGAGATGTAAAAGACTTTTTGGAAACTATTAATTCAGTGGGGAAACATGGCTGTGCTTCCTGTGTCACAGGTGGAAAGTGAAGTCACTGTACTACTGAGCAGGAACAGTCAAAATGAACAGGGTGAAGCTGTCTGGGAGGTGTGATATGCGGGGTCAGGCCAGAGCATGTGCACAGTTGCTTCCCTGTCGTGTATCCCAGTGCATGTGTGGATGTCTCAGCTAGGTTTCTGCAGTGCCTCCAGTGGATGATAAACTGGTTCTGGCTCAATGTATGTCCTTCTCTCTGCATTTAAGCTGCAATTTAATAGCGTGAATTATTGTTTAATCTTCCAAAGGATTTTTTATCATTTTGCAGAATGACTGCCCTGTGAAATACAGACAATAAAATATTGATGGTGTTCATTCAGTAGCTGGGAGCAACACTCCTTTTATTCAAGAAGCTGCAGGGTAAAATTCTGTGTTTGGTGTTATACAAAAAGATCAGAACTCATGGGCCCTTTTGGCCTGAAAGACCTACGAATCACCTCAATAAAAGTAGCCCCTAGTACACTAAAAAACAAACCTCAAAGCCAGACATTAAGTTCTTTTGTCTTTGTTTAGTGGTATACAGGAATAAAGAAATGAGAACAGGGATGACAAAAGTAATGACACTTTGAAAGTAGAACATATAAGAGAAAGAGACAATAAAAAGTTATGAGAACATATTAATCACACACAGTCTTACCATCTGTTGGCTCCATATATATACCCCATCCTACTGCTCCATATGGTACTTGAAGATAAATACATATAATGATGGATAACAAGTGAAAAATAGCACACAAAAGGTCTAACATACACATAGTAAATAAGCATATGGCATAATGACCCCATTTTAGTGTATCTGGTATGACCTCCCAGAATACACAAGCAAGGAAAGGAAGTGATCGGCAACTGAGCGAATGTGGCATGAAAGACATCTAGTGACTTCAGTTACTGACAACCCAAAAAACCTCAGCCATGGAAGGAGCCTAAACTGAATAAACAGTCTAGGAACATTAAACCCTGAAAATAATGGGACATAATACAAACACAGAACTCTGCCCGATTCCTGTCACTCCCCTTCTATCACCCTCTCTCTCTCTTCCACACACATCTGAGTATCAGGGACTTTCTTCTATCACAAATCCTATTTTGCTCTGACTGTAAGTGTCTTCAACAATGGAGTTTCGCATTTAAAGAACTAGAAATCATTTTCTGTGGACTGTGGAGCAGAGGAGAGAGGTGGAGAGTTTGTACATCTTGTTTTGTGCTGGCTATTCCCTGTACAAGGAAGAACATTGCTCAGCTCAGAACCAAGTCTTCTTGCATCAGAGAGCAAGGCTGGCCTTTGGGTCGAATAGAAATGCTATTGCTTATAAAGTGGATGGTGCTCCAGAACTGCTGGTAACTCATTTTTTATTTCCCTTCTCTTGCTTCTTCAACCTGCCAAATTCTGGGTTGGAAAGAAGTTGAACTCTGTGCAATGTGAAGGTTACTCATGCATTTTCTTTGCAGTCTCTGCCAGAAAAGTATGGGTTTTTTCCATCTGTGAACTCTAGGTGCCAAACATAGGCACCTTCAGAGCTTCCTTTTGGTAAGACAAGCTGGATTGACAACCATCAGATGTTACTTTTGTGTCCTCTAGTCCCATCACAGCTTGTTTGGTCATATATATAGTCCTACAGTCTCTCATAATTTGTTGTATGTGTAATTAATGGATGGATAGGCTGTTTAGCACTGTCTACATTTCCCTCTCAAAAATGTAGAGCCAAAGATGGAATTTGTCTTGCTATAAGTGGTAGCAGTCCCTGTATCAATCTTCAGTGTAGGGTCACCTCACACATCAGTGACCTGGACTGTGCAAAAGATATGCACTCTACTTCCGATAGCACCTACCAGTTCCCAATTCACAACAGACTTTCTGATTTGCAAGGCAGCAGACAGCAGCCTGGTGTGCACATCCTCCTGATACAGAGGGACTTCCTTTCATTTGCACCCTCCTCCCCCCCACCTGTGTTTGTGGACTTTCACATCATGCAGAAGAGATGAGCCTTTGGCCATTGGTTGCTGTGGTTTCCCTGGCAGCTCCAAAGATTATTTTGGAAAGCAGTTGACTCTAGCTGGCAACTTTGATCTTTATTTCTTAAGGAGTTGTGATTGATGTACAAGTATTTTTATATTACAACTCAGAGGTTTCCTTTTGCTTTTTCAATTTGAATATTTTCAACCCAGTAAGAAAGTTATGCCAGTGCCTGAAGGAAAGTCACTCAAACTGCTAATCTGTTTGCTGTGCTGTAGTGTTGCTGTCTTGGTGTTGCTGTGAGCAGAGATCAGCATGTCAGAAAGTGACCTTTCTCCATTCTCCTTCCTAGTCCTGTGCAAGTGATAAAACTGGTGTGTGCTGAGACTCTTCAGGAATGTGGAAGAAGCAAAGTCTGGCTGTAGTGCACTACCTGCCTCTGCATGTAGCTCCAATATTAAGAGCAAATGAAATTGCTACCCTTTTACAAAAGAAGGAAGGGGATTAAACCCGGTCCAGTTGCTAACTACTTTTGTGATTAAAAACACAGAACTCTTGTTAAGCTCTGTTTACTGTCCTTATTTATGTTTTGTTTTCTTGCAGCTATGTGGCCCTGATGGATGCTTATGGTTGCAGGGTCTCTTGTTTATCACTTTGGTTGTCAGAGCAGTAATATGTCTTCTGCCAGGTAAAATTTAAGGGCATGTGTCTTGTTGTGGCAGAACAGTGAGCTACGAGAACTTTATGGGGAAAGTTTTATGAGCATTTTCTAGTTGTTGACCACAGAAAACAGATGAAAGATCTGGTAAGAGACTTCATTTTTCTCTGGAAAAATGACCTTTCTGAAGGTTCAGCATTTTAATCCCTTTTCCTTAATTTGTGAACATGTGTCTACCTTCTGGTTTCAGCCATTAGTGAAAATATTGCCCTGCCACAAGAAATGCTTTTTCTAGAGTATTGCTGATTCACTGAAGCAGCAAGGTGCTAGAAATCTTTGTGAGAAACTTTGTTCTCATGTAATTTGGAACAGTGTTTGGAGTGGTGTTTCCTCAGCAGCATGTGCTTACTGGGAAGAAGAAGTTGCTGAGCAGTGCAGCATTGCATCTGTCTTTTGCTGAGCTGTGTAAGTACCTAGAGGAGGGTAGGGAGTGCACAGCACATCAGAAGAGAAATCAGTGCAGTAAAGGTTCTAAGTAGGCAGTGACAAACCATGACATCTTACAGTGTCATCTCTCCCACTTGGGCAGAGGATTGTCTGTTGACTAGAATGCTTTGATTTGTTTTCCATACTTAACGTTGCCTCATATTAGCCTTTATTGACAGAGCTTTTTGGTTTTGGAAGCCAAAGGCAAGCTCTAACCTTACTCCAATCAAATATATCCAACATGAGGCTCTTCTTTTTGGTCTTCCTAGGGTAAGCCCACATACTGAGCTGCAAAGACGAAAAGGCTCAAGGATGAATTGAACTAGCTTAAAAATTAAGTCTGTGCAACATGCTATAACCACTGCATCACAAAAAAAGGTATTTCTTCCCTGCAGCAGTAACAGACTGTGAAGGCAAGAAGTGGAAACTATCTATGCAGAGAGTATGCTTGCCTCATAGAGTTGGTACTTGTTTTTTCTAGAGGGGGCTATAGGGCTAGGCCTGGCTGAGCATGGATTTGCTTTTTCTTTTTTTTTTTTTTTTTTTTTTTTTTTTTTTTTTTTTTTTTTTTTTTTTTTTTTTTTTTTTTTTTTTGTTTTTTTTTTGTTTTGTTTTGTTTTGTTTTTTTTGTTTGTTTGTTTTTTTTTTGTTTTTTTTTTTTTTTTTAGTTTTAACTCTACCCCAAATGTTTCTCCAGAAAACCATGTTGTCTAGAATGCCTCGTCATCCTGGATAAGTGTTTGACTGCCCTCACAGACAACCAGATTCCCTGTTTTTGCCTCAGGCTGGGTCTAGCTAGGTAAGCTTGTTTCTGTTTTGATATGCTAGCTGTAGAGTCTGAGAGTGTCTGACATTGGCAAGGTCAGGGAGAAAGAGATCAGTATGGACACAGAAAAGACTCCCTCAAGAAACCATTTGCCATTGTGTACTATACCTATCCCAAAAGGTGCCTATCTAGAATAACACTCACATAGCCTAAAGAAAATAAGATTGACTTTTTCCTTGTGATACTTTTATTTTACTTTGCCATGTTTTTTTTATCTTCATGCATAAGTAAAGCTGTCTCACAATTTACATGTCCCCTCGACATTGGAATTTTAGGAGAGACTATCTGTCAGATCAGTAATACAGAAAGAGTGCATACCTGGCATCCAAGCTACCCACAGTGTGCTGGGGCAGGATAGAGACTATGGACTCTTCTCCTACACAATGAGTTACATTCAGACCTAAGCTGTGCAAAATTCTTATCACCTCTCCTAAGGTCAACAGCCCAGTCTTTCCACCACCAATGGGGTACCTGAATGTCTGATTGAATATAGGTTTTTCAGAAAATAATCTGCTTATCACAGCAGTATGCTTACCGTGTAGCATGATGGCCTAGTTCTCCTGTTAGACCTTTAGATTCCAGATAAAGAATATCAACAAAAGCAACAAGTAAAGGTCCCGTGATTACAAGTGAATTTTTTCAAATGAACCTAAAGTGACATTTATTAGCCAAAACCTTTGAATGACAGAAGAAGTTGGCATCACTTCCTGATTCCTTTTCAGTTAGGAAATGTCTGTGGTCAGAGCATTTTCGTCTATCATGAACCCAAGATTCTAGATTAAGAGAAGTGACTAAAATGGATTTTTATAAATTCAGTGCAAATGCCACTACTTAGAGGAAGTGAATTTCTGCTACAAGATGCACTCTGAACTTGCTGCTTGCTATCCAGGTTTCATGATCTAAACGATTTACTGTTTGTTGCCTCCTGAGAGCTGAGAAATTTCATTCTTATGATGAAAACTCCTTGGGAGATGCACTCATTTGTAGAGTGCTTCAGTTCAGATGAACTGTATGAGTGTGCACATAATAATACCAGTGAAAAACTTCCTTGGTTGATTTTTTTCAATCCACACTTGTGTATATATAATTTATTCTTTTTTATTTTTATTTTTGGGCCATAGTGTCTGGGGATTATAATCTTGATTGGGACTTCCAGTTTAAAAAGGGAGCAGTAATTCTTTCCTTTGTTCGACTGGGGTTTATCAGAATGCTGCTTATTTAACCTTGTGGGCGTTGTCGTGTGATACCACTTTTGGGTCTGACAGGCTGGGAGGTTTCCTCCTCTACCATCTATGACGTAGCTGTGCAAATGAAAAAGGGAACTTAGTTTACTTCAGGGAACAACTTGCTTCTACTCTGATAAGATTTGATGTCTTTCACTGCTAAACTTACCCAGAGTTCCTAGAGATTAAACAGTGTGAGTAAACTGAGATCAGATTAGCTGAGGTTTTAATCTTGCCATTTTAAAAGTAATACTGAACACTTTAGGGGGATTTTCTGTTTGTTTGTTTGTGGGGTTTTTGGCTTTTTTTTTTTTAATGAGTTATTTAGCAATCAAGGAACCTTTTGGTACAAAGTGGAAATATTTCAGGCCTGGAACCCATCCATGGGTGAACAATTGCAGGTGTTTTTTGAGCAATTTCTGTGAGAGAGCATGGTGGGATCTCATCAGGCCAACAGCAAACTTGTACTGGTATGGGGTGTGCTCATTTGGGATGCTGTAGGAAGAAGTAGGACAGGAGCTGCTGCTGAGATGGCATTGGGTGAGTTGGCCTGAGATACAGCTGTTTCCAGCCTCAGACCATATAGAATACAACTGAGACCTTGGGGCATCATTTTCTACCTGTGATTAATCATATAGTGCCCCCTACCATTCCTCCCCACTGGGGCTTTTCACTGTGTATAGTGAATGTCCTGGTCACATAAAGACTTGGGTGTGAAACCTGGGAATTTGAGAAAATTAACTATCCTGGAATCCTACCATTTCTCCTTTTTCCCAGAGCTGGTGGTTCATAGCTGGGAGTTGTGTTCTGGCTAGGTGTTAGTTGCACAGTACTGCAGCCTGTGGTGATGCTGCATTTGTAGATTTGGGTGTGTACCCTGTGCTGATTTGAAGGCCTGTTTGTGCTTCCTTTCTGAATTTCTGCAGGGTTTCTACTTTACTGATGCTTTAGTTTGGTTTCTTACAAAAATTCTGGTTATGCAGTTGTATGGTGTTCCTGCTGCCTTTTTCCATGCCTTTTCCTTCTTTAATAGGTTCTCAGACAACCAAAAGGTTGAGATCAGGTCCTAAAGAGATGTGTTCCCTACAGAAATCATGAAGCTGCATAAAACAAAACAAGCTTACCTGTGCCTTTATTTAGGGGCTGTCTTTGGTGAGCTGGTTTCGTTCTGGACACCAGAAGTCTAATGAGAGGAACATTATAAAAGCCTCAACCATGAGAAAAGCTTCAGTTGTATCACTTGCCTAACTGGATTCCAAAATCAGGCAAGAATAAATCTGCAGAAAATGTGAGTTCTTAGTTCTGGACTGGTGGTATGGCATCATAGCCTAGCGCTCTCTCAAGGCCTATTCTCATCTGAAGACTTTCCCTTTGCTGTCTCCAAGCCTGTCCCCTTCTCAAAGTCAAGATGCACAGTGAGGAATTCCATTTCCAACCTTCCACTTCCAAGAGTAGAAATAAATAAAGGAAAAATCCACAAGAGAGAAACTTGTTGCCTCATCTTCACCTTGGCTGCTGCCTCCTACTGTGTTCTGGATGAATACCCTGGGCTTGCAGAAAGCCTTGTGCTTGCATCTGTGCTGCTGGTGTTCTCTGTATTACTGCTGTGGAACATTTACTTATGTGACAGGTGTAAGAGTATCCCTGGGGCACTGACCACATCTGTTCTTCTCTAAAAGGTGTTGCATGCTTTTTTGAGTTATGTGGAAAATGAAAAGTGTCTAACAAATACTTCTCTATGCAGTGTCCTATGTGGAAAAGGAGCATTAAGGGATAGTAATGAATATAATTTTGAGACCATATGTGACAGATAATTTCCTCTCCAGGCAGATCAGGAGCATGTATCAGCTGTTCTGTGTAATAGTGCTAGAACCTATACAGAGATGTCTATAGAAAGACATTCCTGCCTCTTCACTTCAGAAAGGCTGCAGGTTAAGCCCAAATTTCTGTTCACAGAAACAATACATCTATAACCTTGGAAAGCTCTTCAAGGTGTCTGCTATGAATCCAAGCTACCTTCCATTTCAGCAAAGTATGGAACCCTTAAAAGGAAAGTAAAGTCTGGGAGTTACTGGCACTGCTGAAAAAACAAGTCACTGAAAAATCCATGGTGCACTGCTTGAATTCTTGGTGGTTGGGACCATTTCCATCATTTGCAGTTTGTGCTAGCATATTTTCAGAAAGGGGATGCAATAACACTTCCTGTAATGATTTAACTCCATATTTCATAAACAATTTGAAAATCTAGAGCTCTCTGAGGGTTTCACCTTTATACACAAAAATCACAAAACTTATTTGAAAGTGATGGCAAGGATAGGGTTTCAGTTTTCTCTGATTTGTGACATAAACAAAAGGCAAGTGGCTTTGTAACATGCATCCTGAATAGATCAGCGAGGGAGTAGAGATGGTTGTTCTTTCTGTCACATTTTCTTAGCTTCTGCAAGTTTCCTACAGTAGAGGAGGCAGGGCTTGTGCTGAGGCAAGCACTGCTAGCTCCACTCATGAATGGAAAGGGCTGTCTGACCATGTGATAGGAGAACAGCACTTTCCATGTTTGCCTGATTATCGAAGAGCTGGAATCAGCATTGACGAAGATAATGTGATGTCACTCTTTAATCTGGCAAGCCTGCAAAACCACTTCCTCCTCGTGTAGGCTGGAGGTCTCATGATTGCCATTTCACTCTAAAGCATTCATTGAAAGTGATGTAAGACAGAAGAGCTTTGACTCTCGCCTTTTTTTAAATGAATGAATGCTATTGTGAAACCCCTTGCAGCTATATTAGGAAATACGCTGGTTATTCAACAGAATATAATGATTATCAAACAAAAAGGAAAAAACAGAAAAGTTTAGCTTCTTCACAAAGTTTAGGTTTTTTTGTGTTTGAGGTTCAGCTTTGATTTTATTTAACATAGATTAATAGGCGAGCCATCAAGTTAAAATTTGTGTTCTGAAACACCAAGGCCAGGGCATGGCTAGGATTTATAGAAGCTGGTCACATTAAAGATGGGGGAGACGTGGGTATTTTATACCATGAGTATCCTGTCTGTATCTTAATATGGTTTTAATAGGTTCCCTGAAATAGAACACTTTGAGGTTCACATTTCTTGACATTTCTAAATGACTGGGAAAACCTTTCAGGAGGTTACTCCTGTCAGGGTTTTGCACTGCTGTGACTTGTGTGGTGGAGTACATGCTTTTGCAAGGAGCAGTCTGTAAACTGTTGATAGTCAGGGGTCAGCTAGGGATGACAGTGAGGTCTCTTAAGTCCTTTTGCATTGCACAGTGCCACAGCTGTTGTTGAAGTAATGCACGCTGCTACCGCAGGCAGGGGGCTGTCCAGTAAAAATACAGTATAAATGTTTTCATATGCATTTCACTCTTAGTGGAATGCACTCAGAACAGGAGCTAGCAGAAAGTCTTCTGGCCCTCTCATGCTGCTCTTGTTCTCCAGTCCTGCTCTCTCCTGCCTGTGAGGGCTGTGGACTCCTTAGCTAGGGTGGCAGTAGCTTTACTGTAACATATAGAAAGTGAAATTGTGATTCTTTTTTGGGGGACACCTCTGGAACCTTATGCACTACAGATATTAATTACTGACTCCTTAGTGAAACAGATTAGTTTGCTAATTAGGGCTGAAAGTGTAAAGCAAAGCAATTAAGGTAAATCCTGCAGTTTTGTTTGGAAAACAGATGAAAAGGATGGGAAAATACTCCAAACTGTATTTCTCAATGTGTTTGAAGTAAATTCCTAAAAGTCTGGTAAAAGAGCAGAGCAAACACTGAATGATGTTGGAACCAAAAGATGAGATGAAAGATGCTGTAGCATTGCATCACTAAATTAATTAATTAATTTTTCTGTTACTGGATTTTGTAGAATATTGCTTTGAAATTGTGATTTATAATCTTCAGGACCTTCTGGCACACCATGTAGTAAAACAAAGAATGTAATGTCCTTTTGAAGAATAGCTGGAAGAAATAAAATCTTTAGAGGTCTGTTCTTTTAAGGCATTATTTTTTTGGGGAAAGAAGTGTGATAGCTAGTTAGCATGATAGATACTTAAGAGCTGAACTTAATGATGCATGTGGGTCCCTTCCAACTCAATATCCTGTGATTCTGTGATACTTTTCTGTTGTTCAGGAAAGCAGGAGAATTGAAGAAGAAAAAAATATATCTTGGTTACTTCATCTTTCTTTTTGTGTGCTTATATTGCTGAACTGAAAAAATAATCAATTATTGGCATAGCCCTGTTCAATACAGACTTCAGTGAAAGCGGGCAGCAAGAGCCTCTATGTGTGTGTCAGGTCTTTACAGAACAGGACAATCCTTCTTAAAATTACTCTTTATTATATGTGACATGAAACACAAGCATGCCTGCACACAGACTAGGACAAAATGTGACACTGAGTCTGATGGCAAGGTATGCTGGATGCAAACACCAAAGCCTGAGGGCACAGCTGAGCCGTGCGCGGTCACGTTGTGTGTGCTGCTCTTACTCTGCCAGGGCTTGACACTGGCTGAAGGGTGACTTGGAAGGGCACACTGGTTAGCAGAGTGGACAGTGATTAGGTGTTCTCCTGATAGCTCAGAGAGAAAAAGAAAACATGGACACAACTAGAAGGATTTATAGTTCTCTTTGTGGTTTGTTTCAAAGCTTTACCCCCCATCCTGTGTTGGAGAGACTCCCCAACAGTGTCATAATCTCCAAAGTCACTGGCTTCTGTAACATCAAGATGAACCTGAGGCTCGCTTTTCTAGAAAGAAAACTGAGGAGTCCGAGAAGTTTGTAAATCCTGTTATTCAAACTCCTGGCCAACACCTGTCAGGTATTTAAATTTGGATCCTTTCCCCATCTTCAGTGTCACCAGTGGCACAGCTGAAAGTGCCAGCAGAAAAAACTTTTGAACCTCAGCCCAAGCCACTACTTGGCAATTCATCTTGATGAGTTATGCAAGATCTGTGATGCTGAACACCTGCCAGCACGTTCCTGAGATACTGCTGATGATGCCATTGAGAAAAGCTTATTCTTCCATTAAGCTGGTACTAAACCCACAGCAACAGGATATATGCTGAGCACATTTCAGGGGGTATCAGGGTCCAGGAGGAGCAGTGCACTGCAGTGTGCCTGGGTGGTGCAGAGAAACAGGAGTGGCCTAGACAACTTTTTACTAAATAAAACATGTAAAGGTCTTCTTGAGTTCATATATGGTACTGAGATTGTAAGACAGAAGAATGTTTTGAGAGGTAGGATAGCTATAATATGATGCTTTTAAAGATCTAAAAGCACTGAGCAAAGGTAATTCAATAAATAATAAAAAGTAATAAGCAACTTTTTTCAAGTTTCTCTGGTGACACAGCTTTCTTCTCCCATTCATACCTTGTTCAGTCTGTGGCAAAATGCCTTTTTTAAAGGTATCTGTTACCATGCAGACTCCTAAAATTAGGGTTTAATGTACAAGTATACTTCTTTTTCTTTCTAAATAGCTGAACAATCTCTTCTTTTGGTGTCCTTCAGTGATTCTTATTGAGTGGTTGCTTACTCCATGAAACTTCTAGGTCTGGACACACAAACCAGGCAAACCTTTAATTGCACAAAACGTGAGATTCCCATATATGACCAAGTGAATGTATCCTGCAAAGATCACAGAAACCAATCTTTGTGAGCACAAAAGGAAGTCTGTCCTCCTGACTCTTTGAAAGAACTGCAGAATCAATTCAGACCATGCAAGAACTCTAAAATCAGCTTGTAAGGGAGCTTCAGGTGCAGCTGCCTGGTCCTTATATTCCATTTTCTCCCCTCTCCCCATGACAGACTCAGTGACTGGGCCACTGAAAACAAAACAGTAAGATGCACTCTGTGAGATTGTCCTCCAACTGACCATAGCTGCAAATTCAGCAGTTTGGCAGCTTCTGCAGGAGAGTCTTCCCTCATCCTGCCTAAGGAAGTGTTGAAATTCCTCATTTTGTGCTCTTGTAATTACAGGAAAATTTTTCCTCACTAAGCTGGAAAACCACAGAGAATTGCAATTATTTAGTGATCAAAATTGATTTATAAATCTGTTCCTACCCGCCCCTATCCTTTTCTGTCTTCAGCTTTGTATATTTGTCCTTCATTAGCATGAGATGCATCACAGTATATTCTGAACATATTTAAAACTACTGGTTTTTTATCTCCCTTGGTATATTTAAACCAGATAAGTAACGTGCTGTAGTGAAAAGTTTTGTATCGGTCTGGAGCTTTAGAGAAAGGAGGCTACAAATGTGGATGGTTTGGGATCTGCTCTTCTAGCACATCTGAATGATTCATTAAGGCTAATTTTAAATGCTGGTGGCATACCCTGTCAGGTTGGCTTAGTTTGCCATTATTCTTCATCTCTGAACCCAAGGCCAGTTGTAAGGTCCAATGTCCTGCTCTAAACTCATTGTTGGTGTTAAAAGTTCACATCACTGTGCTTTACACCAGTTGTTATGCTGCAAAGTGCTCTAATAGAAGTCTTCAGAGTCCAAGATAATACCAAAGCTCAGGAAGAGGTCAGATAACCAGCTTGTACATGCCAATATTGTGGTTGACAGAGTTATGTTGATTTTTACAAGGGAACAGAATATCCAGCAGCACTGAAAGTAGTAGGTGTTTTAATTCTTGACCTTTCTGTTGATTTAATTTGTTGTGCTCCTCTTTCAGAGAAATTTGAAAGGTATCTGCCCCACAACTGTTCCCAGTTTTTACTTGTCTTTGGAAAAAACATTTCAAAATGTTCCTTCTTTCCATTATTTATTTTCTTTCTCTCTCTTCTAGGTTTCTCTTAGGGCTTCGATATGGTGGTTGTCTTACAAACATTAATGGAATAATCTTGACAGTTTCCTGTGAGAAGAGTTTAGCAGTTATTCATATATCTGCCACAGAAATCTGATTCTCTGGGTCATTTGAGTTATTCTGAGTTCCTTCACTGATGGAGAGAGGAGAATCTTTTTAAAGTTTAGTATATATCCCAAAGCAGAGATTTTTGCATTGCAGTAGGAACCAGAATGCAGAGAGACAGAGGGTCTTGTTTGTTGTGACACAGGAAGCCAGTGGAAGCACATAATTTGAAGCCAGATCTTTGTACTCCCCTAGGACCTTTTTCCTGTCTTTTTAATACCTTGTGTCTGAAGGCCAGTTGTCAGGACTTTAGAAAATGGAAAGCTGTCTTGATTTATTACTATAGAACATATTTGATGAGCTGACTGACCAGTGTTCCCTTCGGTCCAGAAATAGTCATCATCTTCCACTGTCATCTGACAGATGTCAGTTACAGTAGGTTAACTTGCAAGACAGGAAAAGTGAGCTTTCCTAAGGAGAAATGAGCCAGGAGCCTGCACAGCACTACTCTTCCAGACACTGCCTGGTTTTAACTGGCAGTGGGGAGTGAATTCTGTCCTGTCTAGTATCTGTCACTAGCTGGGGTATGGGTCCGTGTTCTGCAGCAGGGATGCTGAGTGAGAGAGCTGTATCTCCCTAGGAAGTATTGGGGGACACTGCCATCTACTGTCTCCCTTACCTGAAATAACAGTTTGGTTATCGACTTTGGAGAAGAGCTTCTCCTCCTGGTGATACTATTCTTTTTCAATAACTATTTTCACTTTTCTGAGCGTCCCACTTGCACATCTCTTGTAAATGTGGACTGAGGTGTAATAGAGAGAACACCACACTGTGATTCAAACAGAAACCCTTCTGTTTCTGTCTCCACCACTTGGCATATTGGAGGACCTTGGGCAAGTTCCTCTGCCCATTTCCACCCCAGTAAATGAAGAGAATGGTACTGATCTGCCTTATAAAGTGCATTATTGTTTTAGTTATTGTTCTCTTTAATAGTTACAGATTTGGAATAGTCCAAAGGAGAAGTAACTCTAGTCTGGGTAATCCATGCACAGGTGCAAGGCAAATCATTGCCACAGTATTTTCTTTTTGAGAACAGTAGCCAGTGTGCTCTCTTTCTTTCCCTCTGATGATGGGGGCTGTAGCATAACATGTTATCACACTTCTTTCTTCTTCTTTATCCCTGCATCGGTCTCTGTACAAGGGTGGGCTTCTGCCCTTGGACAGGGCATAGACAAAATGACCATCCTCTCTAGTGGAAGCAGCATATGTACAGCAGCTGAGGGTAGCACGTGGTTCCACATTCATGATGTCAAAATGTGTTTGCAAGCCACACAAGCATCCCAATGGCCTTAGATTAGTCATACTGCTCAGTACAAAACCAATACAAAGAATGCTGGGTTCAGTTCTAATTATCCAATCATAATTAAGAGCAACAATCAGCACTACTGCCCCACTCATTTAATGTCTTCAATATTGAAGGCTCTGAATCAAGTTTTTTATGTGTTTCTCTGAAAATACACTTGTGTGAAACAGCTAAAACTCAGGAACGTGCTCATTTTGTGTAACTGTTTGTTTTGAGTAGTAAAGCTAGGCATTCATGACATGAAATAAATAATGTTGCAACTTTTTGTAGAGAGTTTGTTAATTTTTGTGGGTCTAACTTTTGGGCAATAGTTATCACTAGACAGTAAATTACTTAGATCAAGTCCCAAGCACCAAAAAGCAGCAAAACTGAGAGCAACTGTTCCAAAATATTCCCCTCTATTCTCGCTCTGTAGGCACATTTAAGTGGTGAGAGCTGAATGCATTGCTCCTCCCAGCTGATCACACTAGATTTGCAAACCTTAGTGTTTCTAGACAGTCAGTGCTGCAGGGATGCTTCAGGCATGTGTCATTGTCCTACAAAGTCTTCACATGGCTGGGATTTAAGTTTTCTACCTCATCTGTAGCAAGTAATATGTACAAGCCACAAGGTCAAGAGTGTTTCCTGGTGTTCAGATGGAAAATTGTGTGTTTTAGAGTGTGTCCATTGCTTCTTGTCCTGTCTCTGGGCAATACTGTGAACTGCCTGACTCCTTCACATTCCTCTGATCAAATATTTATACATCTGATAAGATCCCCCCTGAGCCTCCTCTTCTCTAGGCTTAACAGTCCCAGCTATAACAACTTTTCCTCCAGTCCCATAATCACCTTTCCTGCCGTTTTCTGGACTTGTTATTGTAAGTCAGTATCTTTTTTGTACTGTGAAGCCCAGAGCTGGATACAATAGTCCAAATCTGGCCTAACCAGTGCTGAGCAGAGAGGAAGGATCATCTTCCTCGACCTGCTGACAATGTTGTTCCTAATGCAGATGATTCTGTCATACAGTCCTGGGAGAGATCCCTCCAGCTGACAGTGACAAATAACTGTGGTTGAGTGCCATCATGCTTGATTGAACTGCATACGTTTGGAAAAGGCAGCCATGCAATCTCTTATCTCAGTCATTATAGTACAACTTCTCTCTGGCTATCACTCTTTCACAGAATGGATAATTCATAGACCGAGACTTCTTAGAACTTAGAGTTCTCATTTGTCTTATTTCTCACTTTTTGCCATCTCTCTAAGCCATTTGGGTGTTTGAAGGTTACATCTGTGTCTTCAGAAGCGTTATGGAAGAAGCAAACAAGCAGTGAGAACTGTAAAGGGGCCTGAATCAAATTATTTTTCAGTGTAACAAGTATAAAAGATTTATAGAATAGGAAAAAATAAGTAATGTCCTGCATGTATTTCCCAGCTTCCACATCAGATTGTAATGTCTTAATGAGTCCTATAAGACAACTGGAATCCTCTTGTTTTGCATCTCAGGGTTTCTCCTCAAACTACAGCACCTCTTTCTCTCACTTTCTCTGTCTCTCTCCTTCTCTCTGCCTTCTCTCCTTTGTCCTCTGTAGACTGCTTCTTCTTTTGACCATGTCTAGCCTACAGATAAATCCCATACACTGCTTATGTTACTCGTTTGCTCTTTCCTAAGTTTCTAATGCTGTAATTCTTTCTGTGGAACTAAAAATCTCAAGGGAGTTACAAAAAATTCCCTTAGAGTTCAGTCATCCTGTCTTTCTGCCTATGCTAGTGAATGGTGTCTCTTCTAAAGAAAGACTTACAGGTATAACTCTCCTCTCTCCTCAACACAGACCAGGAGGATCACTTGTACATCTGTGCCTCACCATGAGCACCACTTCCTGCAAACACCGAGATTTACCGTCTGTCCTCACGGAACTACTACTGTGACCTTTGGCTCACCTCTAGTGCAATATAACACGTCAAAAAGAGTCTATGCAGGCAGTAATAACTGATGATCAGGTACATATAGCCAAGTTGTGGTCTTAAAAATCAAGGAAATTATATGGCTGGCCTTCATCTGTAGAGAATGGAACTGGGAAAAAAGGGACAGATTTTATCTGTGGTAGATTAACATATGGCCATGGATATCAGCAAAGTAATTTTCGACTTCTGTCAGTAAATACTGCTTTTCTGTTTACTCTGTCTTTAAGGAGAGCAGCAAATGAAGATAAAACACAAAACAGCTTTACCTATCTGAGACAAAACTTTTTATTTTCCATTAAGACTGCAGAATTTATAATAAACAAAATGGCAGGCTACATTTATTGCTGGGTAGTGTCAGATTTGGGATCAGAAGCGGGTGAGGAATGTGGTTCAGAATTCAGTTACTGAACTGGGCAACTGTAATAGCTGCTTGAGGGCCTTCCTGTATCTTGTGGAATTATTTCTACAGCCAAGGAAGAAATGCTTTTCTTCTCTTAAACCTGCTGCTGTAAAACAGACCTGACTCCCCTGGAGCTTGCCTGTTTCTCTGACATAGTTAGATCTCCAAGTGTTGGCCAGATAGTGACAGTACTGAGAGTAAGTTACAGTATCCAGACCATTTTAAGTTGGCTGGTTTTTAGTCAGATGAAGTCTGTTACTACTTTTACAAAAGAACTACAAATTATTATACAACTCCACTGTGCTATCAGTTATGTTGCCAACTGCAAAACACTTGAGAGCATACATAGCAAATCCTGTGATATTTCCATCACTGTGCAAGATTTTTCAAATAAGTACCCATCCCTTGAAGTGGTTTGAGGCATGTACCGCTGTGATGTAGGAAGTTGTTTAACCAATGAGCTGCTTATGTCCTTAGGCATTTGAATCTGAATGAACAGAGGGCAAAATCCTCTGTGTTGAGTCTGGGCAATCCACCCAAATAAAGGGCCTGAGCTGTGGAGCATGACATATTCTGATTTTGAGGACTTGGATATGGCAAAGTCAAGAGAGGATATCTTTACTTCAGAGCATAACATCACTCAGCACAAAGCGAGAAAGTGAAGTATCACTCACTAAGGTACCAAGAAAGGATTGTGCATAATGGAATATGAACAACTAGGTAGAAGGCAAAAGAGGAAGAGACCATAAAGAATAAGCCAGTCAGCAAGCAAAAAAAAATGTAAGTAAAGCCTAAGACATGGTGAAGATGCAATCTAAAAGACAATACTGCTCCTCACAGCAGTTAGCACAGATCTGTGAAGTAAGCCCGAACTGTCTTAATTAAAAAAAAAAATAAATCTTAATTTTAAATTATTAAAGAAGTACATAAGACAGTCTCAACAGCCTGTGTAACTGATATATGAAGGGCATGGCCAGGCATCAGCACTTTCTATGTAGCCTTACTCATGGTTGCCCACACAAAGTCTCCAAGCTGTTTTTAATGGAGAATGTCCTACTCTTCAATGAAGCATTGCACACCATAATGTAAATAATTCTCCTCCCTTTCCTTCTTAGAGGTAAGTTGACCTATTAATTTGAAAAGTTCAGCTATTGAAGACTGAAGTTTGTTTTCAGTTTAGTGTTTGCAAGATATGTGGATTGTGCTGGCTATCAAGAGTTGTCACTTTTTGTCCCCCATATATGAATCGTTTTCCAAAACTGGCTGTCACTGATGATTCAGGACAAAGAAAGGTGAAATATTAATGCTTTTCTAGCAAAAAACCTGAGTAGCTGCTTTGTAACTACAGTCACCTGGATGTCAACAGTGATATCTGTTCTCATTCTGTGCTAGAAATGTTAACTCATAGCTGGATCAAGTAACCCTTTATGACAGTGTTTTGCTCCACAAATAAATATCCAGTGTGCTGGCATTTTTATTAGGTAGCAAGTAGTTATCCAGAAATACTCACTGCTCACTACTTAGCCAAAGGGTCTCAAACTGCTTCTGCTGGGGATTATGTAACTGTTATAGTGCAAGGCAGCAGAGGACTCTCAAGGTTAGTCTTGGAATAGCCATAGTAACAACATGTGTATTACACACAGGCTCTGAGTTATCTATTGCTTGCTTTTTCATAAAACATGAAGTAACATAGCTGAGAAAGGAGTGTGTCTTGGAATTTAAGCAACTTTCTGTAGACATCAGCTTTGCTGTTTCCTACCATAACTGGGCTCTTCTGGTTGAAGGTAAAGCTTAGTGTCTGTGACTTCAGCTCAGCTGTGAGCAGCAGTTAACTATCATTGCAGTTTCCTTTTGCTTTGCCTTCAGATACAAGAGGCATACTTCTCACAATGACACAGATCATAGAGTCTCTGTCAGAACTGATAAGCTCAGCATCCAAACTCCTCCTGTGCCATAAGGAATGACATACAAGCCTGTTTGTCCTGTTGGATGATCTCTAAGAATAGCTGCACCAGTGTCCCTCTTCTGCAGACAGACTCTTATTAAAGACATGCTCAATCACAGGAAAGACGAGTCTTTCTGAAGGGTAAATGATAGCATTTCCCTTGACAGGTCTTGTTCTCTAAGCATATTTTTGGTTTAATGTTTGTACTCTACCAAACTCTGAAATGTGGTATTCTGACCTGGACTTCTGAGAGGGATGAGTAGGAATGTGACTGTATTCTGATTTACACTGGGGAAAAAAAAAAAGGAGGAAAAGTGTTTGCAGGCAACTTTGTGCTCCTTGCAGCTTTTCTTCATTAGGTTATAACCCTTCTGACAAGTCTGGATTGGGCACAATGTGAACTGTGCTCATGCTCGAGGAAATATTAAAGAAATACCAGCTTGAGCCTCTGCCTCTATCCCACCAACCAAAAAAAACCACCTACCCTCTAGATGCAGTCTCAACATCATAGCACCAGATAGAATGGAGTGGTAAAGAAGAACAACTGAGAACAAGATGATGTGTTAACTGCTTTCTATGGTCAGTCTTATGCATAGATCAATAAACGGGAAAATACGGGACTCATAAAAATTATGAAGACATTGGATCAAATCCTAGTCTTATTACACAAAGAGTTATGGATTATGATGCCCAAAGATAGAAAAAGTTAAAATCCTTCTCCTGAAAGCTCTTGGAAGACCAGGGAATGTCTTTGGTATACCTGGTTTCCTAACCAATGACTGGCATCACCACTGGACTGCCATCTCCTGAACTCGGCATGTCACAGACAATACAGCAGCTACAGAGTCACAACTAGAACAAAGCTCCTATGTGTTTGCCCCTCTTGCTCTCTGTACACAGTCTGTGTGGGTGTATCTGTCACACCCCTGTACATTAACAGAATATCAGAATTATTTTTGTGTTCAAACTGATAAAATTATCTATGAAGCCATTTGTAAACTAATCTCTTCCAAAAAATTAGTCTGAAAATATTTTCTAAATCCTTCCTTCAGGATGATGCAACCTTATGATATCGGGCACACAAGAGCATCCACAGAAGATGATTGTAATGTAATTATTAAAAATTTCTGCAAAACATCTAAAGACTACATTTAGTAGAACTCACTGTTATTCTGGAATTAGAATTAATAATGATTTCTTAACAGTGCAACATTGTCTCCTGCTGAGCACTGGCTGTAGCAGAGTCAATTCTTTGGCATGTCAGATACTACCAGATCCCACCCCATTTCTCTGCATTTCCAGAACACACTAGGGATATATTCCCTAGAATTCACAAATAAAATTAAATATTCCCCAAGAAATACCCCTGCTTCCTTCTTATCTCCATAGTGCTTTAATGATGTAACAGTGAAAAGGAGCTAAATGGGTTTTGATGTTTCTGTTTTGGGGATTTTTGGCTATGCATTTAGCCCATTTTTTTCTTTCATCTTGAAACACAGGACAGGAAAGAAATAAGATTTATTTTTATCCCACTTCTTCAGATATAATAATTGGTGGCTCCCTGGGGAGCCTTGAGTTTGAGCGTCTGCTCCCTGCAATCTTTTCACAGAGAGAGCCAGAGAGCCTCCTTGGTTCCTGCTGTCTGCCAGAAGACACTTACGCATATTCAGACTCATGAGGTCCAGGACCAAGATTTCTGTTTGCTTTCTTCAAAAGAGAGCCTTCAAAGTGGCCCAAAGTATTATGCTTTAAATACTCCAGCAGAACTGCTGAAGAATCAAGGTGCCTGTGTACTACAACTTAACTTACATTCTATACACTTGAGGGATAAATGTATTGTCATTACTTACCTACCTTGAAACTACTCTTAACTCATCATATTAAAGCAAAGGCAAATAAAACATTTTATTTGCAACTTGTAGAATAAATGATGCAATTACAAACATTGGTGGCTCTTGTTTGAGACCTTTGAGATCGTGAAATAAACAATTTCAGGATGATGAAAGGCATGATAAAAGGGTACTTAATCCTTACTGCTTTTTTTCTACACATTCTTGACCAGTGATTAAGAAAAATCTCTGCCATACATCCATGGTTTTCTTCATATCTTAGGCAAAACCAAAAAATCAAAATAAGAAAATATGGCTTTCTTGAGTGTTATTTTGACATTGCGTTTATTCTCTGTTTCTTTCATTTATCAGGACTGACATTGCTCAGAGCTGGGAGATCCATGGCTTGGTCTCAGAGTGACAGGTCATGTTTTATCTTTGAGTGGATGGTGAAATTGCGCAATTGTTTTAGAGAGAACTTAAATGTAGAGGCAGAAGAAAAGGGCCCAGAGGGCCAAATTCTGCACAGACTAACACCTGTTTGCCTTAGAGATTTAAATTAAGACAGAATTTCTTTCTTGTGCTAAATTCATCTCTCTTATGTGCAAGAAACTTTCACTTAAGCAGTTTTGAGTTATGCAGATCTAGCAAAACAAAATATGGCTTTTGGAGAAGAATTGCCAAGTTTTATTTAATTTGAAACCCCACTGACTTCATTTGTGCACACAAGTAAATGAAGGCGTTTTTAAACTCAGCACCTTATTGGTGCATGCATTATGATTTGGAATACTTACATACTGTCACCAGTCTTCCAAAGGAAAATTTTCTTAACTACTTCCCCAGAAAGTAATTCAATGGGTTAAGGCTATAAATGGCTCAGCTTTAAAATCCTCCCTGCTGCTGCAAAGAATAAAATCAGAAGAGGAAACTCTAGCTAAACCAGAAGTGATGGTGGACTGAGTTTTACTTGGAAAAACAGAAAGGATGAATTTATGTCCCTAGTTCAGAGAGTTCTCTGAACTAAAATATTTGAATGGTGCCTGGTGTGTCACTTCTCAGACATCCCTTCAAACTGAACTAAGTCGAGCAAACAAAGGCTGCAACCAAATGCGAAGCTGGTGAGATATTTAAAAATCTGATGGGTGTTCAGTATTTGTGAAGTCCGGTCTCTAGTCATTTAACATTGATCCTATGCACTCTGGGCTTTTGCAGGAAAACTGGATTCCCACATTTGACCATTAGAAATTGCTGTCATCGTAAGAACTATTAAAAAAGTTGTACTGAGGTGCTGAAAATAACTAATGATCTGCTCTTTCTAAAGGATGACTGAACTGCCAGGTACTTGAGTAACACAGGCGTTCAGGTAAAGTGATGGTAACAAACACACACATCTGCTACTGGGTATACTCTTATAGAATTTATTTGGCTTGATTAAAGAGTTTTTACCCATATTTCAACAGCTATTTAAGGTCTGGAAAGGGAAGATGACTTTCTAAGTAGTTTAAATGAAGCTAGGGATTGGGTTGTGATGATGTCCATCTCCCAGAGACAGACAATAAGGTAAAATAGGTATGAGAGAAAATAAGAATGCATTATCAATAATAATTATTTATTAACTATGTTAAACTTACTCCATAACCTCCACCTGTTATAGGAACTATGAGCAGATACCGAGTTCAGTGCATACTTGTGGCAGCCAGTAATCGGTGTCCTGTAGCTGCTTTGGATAAATACAGTAGTTCTGGTAAGCCTTGCCTAATTGCATATGCTTGGGACTTTTTTTGAGGCAGAAGCATTGTGAAGCAGAATTCTGTAGGAGAATTATGATCAGTCCAATATCCTAGTGGGCAACCTTTTTGATCCAGGGCTCTGAACTGCTGCATGTATCACATCAGACTGTACTTTGCCCCGTAGACACAACTGTCTTCTTGCCAAAATCAGCAATGGCAAGAAAGGAGGGAGTGAATGTGACTTCCACAGTCTTGACTACAGCATGCCTTCTGAGAAGGAAAGGTATACACACAGTTAAACTAAGCTTTCACTTTTGCAAATTCTAAACTTTCCCCAAAGAATTAGTCATTGCTTGAGAGGCCAGCCAGGCCACTGGGCAACAAATAAACAGCAAGGTAAGTTGACAAGCTATCCAACAAAAAAAAGGCAACATTCACAATGCTTGTGGTAATGTGACTGTACCAAATCCTCCAGTCCATTGTCTGAGATTCTTAAATTAGTTTATAGAACTCGTACTGAAAGAGAATTTAGCCCTGAGAGCTCAATGGAAGAGAAGTTGCTTTGCTATAGTTTTCTCTTTGTGGATCAGTTCTGAGAAAAAAAAAAAAGCCTCCTAGTCAAGCAACATTGCTAAAATTATTTTCTATTTTGAGCATGTGTTTAAGCTAATCCTTTTGTTCCACTCAGAGCTCATCCGGTGATGCAGTGTTCCCTTTTTTAGTTCTCAGAATTGTTGCCCATAGCTAATCTATGCTCATATCTAAGCCTTTAGACTTTATACCCCTTTATGTGGCCACCTCCGATTTCAACCAACAGGACTGGACTTTGTGAGACTCTAAATTAATGGAACGAACCAGGCTCTGATGGCAAGGCATCTCAAAGAACATGCAGCTATCAGGAAAACATGAAGCATTCACAAAGAGTATGGAAGCTCATCTCTGTTCTAATTGATGCTATAGCCCTGCAGTGATTTGAGCCTCTGCATAAGGACAGACAAACTCAGATTCTCCTAAATTATCCTATACCCCTTAATAGAACATTTTGCTCCTTTCACAGTGAGTGACTAACATCATCTACAAATTGCTCTGATCTGGTCTACATTGCTATGCCTAAAACATAAGAAGTCATTTAAGATCCCTCACCTAAAAAAAAAAAAAAAAAGGAACTTTTTTTTTATTTTTTGCTACATTCTTCTCTTAGATGACTGCAACACCTACTCTCATTCCATCTATTATGTAAGGTCAGTGCTTGAAACTACCTCTGCAACAGATACTTTCATTTCTCCTCTGCTTTGTACAATCCCACTGTATGGCCTTAGCTCCCAGCTGCATCCTACAGCATTTCAACATTTGTCCCTCTTAATACACTGTTGTCTAAAAATAAAAGATATAACAACTTCTAGATTGTGGCTCCTTTACTCTTATCTCCAGGTATTGACTTGCTTCCTATCCAACCCACATGGCAGCTCACAGCAACACCATCTCAGCTTTTAGGAACAAGAACAATAGCCCTATATGTCCAAGAAGCAAAATGTATGTGTTTTGAAACCCTGAAAACATTAACAGTGGTGTAAACAGTTTTCTTGCCCTTACGATTTTTCGACATGAGTGTAATACTAAAGGAATCTGTAAAAGTGCATATAATATTATACCAGCCGTCCGTGATCTCAAGTACTACAAGTTGTCTGCTTCCCAGATAGGTAAGATTGACAAACAGATAGACAACAGGTTAGCAAAGGCATACAGAGCTTTTGGAAAACTCAATAAAAGAGTCTGGCACAATAAACATCTGAAGAAAAGTACAAAGNCGGGAGGCATGGAGGCACACCATCTATAATGCTGATGCTTCCTTTGAGAGCGCATGCAGGATCAGTCTGGAAGAAAAAAGACAGCACAGAAAGAACCGTGCCTCGCCAATACAGCCTGTGGAGACTTTCCACTGTGCCTTTTGCGACCAGACTTGCCTATCGCGCATTGGCCTTTTTAGCCACCAGCGCGCTTGCAGCAAGCATGGGGAGAGCCCTTCTCAAATTTTCTTTCGTGAAGCCTAGCCATGATGACAAGTTCTCTACAATTTTGGGATTTCCTGGTTAATTTTTAAGTCATCTGAAGCTATTTACAAAGTACTTAAGCCTACCCCTTTATCAGTCTCCATAAGCCTTGAAGACTTTTATATTTGTCCAAATTCCAAATGTTCTTAATACATCATTGCGGCACCTTTTTAGCACCACAGAACATCCAAGCCCTGCTGGCCTGAGTAAGTGACTTGGAGTGTACCCAGGAACCAGGTTCAAACCTTTTATTTCAGAGACAAGATGCAACTCAGGTAACTGAGTGCACAATCCTAATACATCAACAATCTGGTTTGGGCTGGGACAGGTAATGGGAGAAGTGTTAGTTATTCCCATGGGTACTCTTGTTAGCAAAGTGCATGCTGACATTACTTGTATTCTGTGGTGTCTTCTTATAATACCCTAAAGTGCTCTAAAGCCCTGGATGGGCTTCCAGTGCTTTAGTGGGATAGATTATCTTGCCCTTGCCATTATATCTCTTGCCAGTTGGGACCCACCTCAGTCATTTCTCTTACTGGTCCTGTCAAATGTTAAGTATTTGTAATAATAGTCTTAAAAAAATGTAAAACTACTTAATGGTTAAGGTAAGTCCTTTGAAAATGAGCCAGGTTCTTACAGTAAATATAAGAGTAAAAAGAAGGTATCAACCCAGCCTTCCTGTCTAAAGGTTTCGGTATTAATACTAATGTCATTTACCAAGGGATGCCTTAAGGAACATTGCGCTCATATTGTGAAAAGCTATAACTTTTGCTAGATGCAGCACTTTACATGCTCATTATGGTACATCCTTTTCTCTTACTAGAAGTTGTTAAAAATAAGCAAAGAAATTGAGACTACACATCTGTAATGCCATGAATAATACAGAGGAAATGCAGTACTGAAGATCCAGATTAGGTTTTATAATTGATATCTATGCAAAAAAGATATTTATTCTTTAGTGCACGGTGACTAAATGTATTCATATAATAAGTGCATTATTAAAAGGCTCAAAAATGGATATATTCAAAATCCCCTGCTTTGTGAATGTATGAACTCAGGAATTTTTTAAAACTCTCTGAGAAATGTTAATAGTAATAATGTTTAGTAGGAACACTTGGAGAAGCAGAAATTATAGTCAAGTGCTTGAAAAGGATCTCTACATCATATTCTGAAATAAACAGTATGTTAAAACTAACATGTATTTGTATGCAGGTAATTAGATATCTGTACACGGAATTAAGAGAATAGGTACCTTTATGACTGAGAAGTCAGCTTTTTCTTTCCTTCTTATAGGTTTTAGACTGCAGTTGCATTGAATTTATTGTGAATTACTGTGAATTATTATTTAACGCTCACTGATACTATCCATTCATCTACTCTGTTTTGGTGTTACCATTGCTTTTATGCCTGTTATAGATACTGTAAAGATCTTTCACTCTTCAAAAAATTACTGTGTTTTGGATATCTAAGACTTAAAAAAAGACTTTTACAACAGCCACTGACATCTGTTTTAACACATCCATAATATCCAGCTTCAGAATTTCCTGTGAGGACACTGGTTTAGAATTTCCAGCTTTACTAGTGAAGACACTGCTAAAAAACATAGCAACTTATATTTTCCTACCACAGAATAAACATTCGCCAGGTTTTCATCTTTTTATGAAATTTGTTAAATTGAAGATTCATGTAATTCTTGTTTTTTACCCCAGGGAAGATTCTTTCCAGTTTTGAACAAGGTCAAATCAGAGTATTTAAAAAACAATAGTGTTCACTGCACATATTGACAAGCCCAGAAATTCATATAAGGCAAAAGCAGTACTTGGAGAATTCACAGAGATTCTAATACAGGACCAGAAAATATTTGAATTTGAAAATGTATGAAATGACTCCTCGTCATGGTGCTTGTTGTTTTTGTTTGGTTAGGGTTTTTGTTGTTGTTTTTCTTCTTTTTTTCACCTAGAAAAAGTAAACACCTCCACTTGCATTCCTTTTTTTCTTTTATTTTTTTCTTATTCTTGTTCTGGAGGCAGAAAAAGCATATTCTGCAGTAGAATGTTTATTTCCATGTCTTCTTCTCTTCTTCTTCCTCCTCAATAGGACACATGAATTTTTGATCATTTTCCACTGTACTGCCCAACATTGATAATTTTGTCATAGTAATAAGCAGGTGCAATTTGCTCAATCCAGGTGTACCTATTTCAGTTGTCTGCCTCTTAGGATACATTTTAAATAACCATTTATTTTGAGGTGTATCAGTATCTTTGGTAGGGACAAATATATACTCTAAGCTAACCCCAAAGGTCAGTCCTATTTTTACACAATCAATGGGAAGACTCCAAATGTCTTCAGTGGAAGGGAATGAAACATCACTTCAGCAAACTTGTAGGACTGAAATAGTTCAGACAGCTCTCTTCCTTCAGCTGTGTCACTGCTGAGCCCACCTGTGGATACACAAGAAAGCCTTGCAGGCCCAAAATTCTCTGGCCATGCTCAAGTTTTGCATGGGGCACTTCAGAACTCGTGGGACTCACAGAAAAATCTTCCAAGAGCTGAACACTAAGGGCAAAAGACAACTGTGGTTTTGCAGAAAGTTAGTGTCTGAGGAAACAACTGTGTGCCATTCCTATGGACAGGGTACGATGCCCATCCCTGAAGCCAATGAACCTTCAGACATTTACTTCAAAAGGTGCAAACCAAACAGGTGGGCTATGAGTTGGAGTTTGGTCCTTGTCCTGATTAATTAGTTTCTCAGAATTATATTGTAACTGAATAGGTTAGCATGCCTGCTAGATGTAAAAGTGGTCTTATTTAATACATTTAATTTCAGACTCATCCTTTAGATTAGAAAAAGATTACTGGGGGTTTTTACAACATCCAGTACAATTTTAACTCTTATTTAGAAGAATAAGGCAACATAGACATACAGGAATGAAGAGGCAAATAGTAAAGGTTTGTTCTGTCCTGCAGAAAACACTATAGGTAAATGATCATAACAGCAAAATGGGAGTGACTGGGTCTAACAGCCCCTCTGTGAATTCAGTGTGTTCCGTATAGGAAGAGGTTTCAAATACTTTTTCATCCTAGTTTGTTTAGGGTTGAGGGTTTTTTTTGTCAGATGGTGAAGATCTCAGCCACAGGCTCAGCTTTCTCCTGGTGCTGGCAGTATCACTGCTTATTTCAGGCTCTAGCATGGTAACGTCACTTCTCCATGGTTCCAGGAGAGCTGAAGTAAACACTCCCATGCAGTGCTCTGAGAGCCCACATACAGTGGCTCATGCTTGTTCTGCCAACAGAGCTGTTTCATCCCAGACACTATATTGTCTGCATAAATAAACTGTAACAGGAATTCATACACCAGCCATTCGTCAGAGATTTTATTTCTATTTTTGCAGCTTGCAGTAATTATTTCCTCATAGGGAAGCTGATTCCGCTTATATGGACTTTTCTTGAGATGGAGCATCTTTTCTGTACTTTTCTTATACATGTTATAAAGAAAGATTATTCATCTCTAAATTTATAGCATCTAGACATGCTCCCACTTACAGCACCCAGACAGACAGTTATTCACTTAGCTCTTCTCAACACCCATTTTGAAAAAAAGCAAACTAATATTTTCTTTTTGAAGATGACCTAAGTCTTTCTTTTTCATCATACTTAGCAACAGCTTTCTGAACTTATGACATTACAAACACATGTTTTCCTTCCGAAATTCCCGGTGCCTTTTGGGACTTGTTTGTTCCCTTGTGTAAAGGCTATGACTGACATGTTTGTGACCGAAGTGTAATAAACGTCTATGAAATAAAACATGCATTTAATTAGTCGAATTAATAGCATGAACATTTACAAGTGCTTGTATCTTTTAACCTTGTGAAACTCATGTGATCAAACTTGTTTCTGGGCTTTGCTTTCAAACTTCATGAAATTAATCAGTGCTGATAATTTCTTGAAGCTAAATTGCTCCTCATTGACAAGCTGATGCTTCAGAGCTTTCAGGCTTTTTCTGTGTGGGGAAGATGAAATTTTTGAGTTAAAGAGGAAATGTGCCAAGGTCTCGTTTTCTGTGTGCTACTATTTTCTCTCTCACAATTCTGGTGGAAGGCATAAAAGATTGCTGGTAATACATATGGGTGTGAAAAGTGGGAGGAAGTAAGTGAAGTGGGCGGTTCTCATTGCATCAGGTCTGACCAGGTCTAAATCTGTCTTCATGCTCAGCATGTAGTCCTTGCACTCATGTCGTCATAGAAGGAGTGATGGCCCTCACCTCTGCTGTACATGGTTGCCACAGACCCTCCTTTGGACTCCTGACACATGATCAACCCAGGGTTAATTTCAGATGGCTCCAAGTTATGACACGAGCCTTTCTGTCACCTGACTGACCTGGAGGTGGGCAGCGTAAAGGTGGGAACAGTGACACCACTGAGGATGGACCCTGACCTTCTCACTGAGGAGGACCAGTCAACATGCCAGGGCCAGAGGGGCAGCTAAGGACGAACCTACCAAGAGACATAGCTTGGGCTGCAGCAAAGGGTACATGGAGCCCCTCAGCCAGGCAGGGAGGGCCTGTGGGGGTCAGCAGGGCCCCTATGGCCGTGGGTGTGCCCAGGGCCCCGACATCTGTGCGCTGTGCTCAGTCGGGGACAGGAGCTTGAGTCCTTGGCTGTGAAGGAGGAGCTTGTGAGACGGAAGAGGCAAAACAGGTCTCTTGAGTTTGTGAGCTCAGACAGTGTTGACTGAAGTTTATTTTTTTGGGTTCTTGGATCTCAAGCCCTTGATATTAAGCCAATGGGTCAGTGAGGGGAAACCAAAGCTTTGCAAAACCAGACACTGTCCCCTTGCTCAGGTCCACCAGGTCACTGGTGTATGCCAGGCTCTGCCTTGCTCTCAGCAAATCCTTCTCTCCCAGGGGAGCTGGTGCTGCCTTCACAGGCTAGCTCAGTCATCCATGTCTTTGTCAGACCCCCAAGTACTAGAACCCTCTTGCTAGCTGAGTCTTGACTTTCATCTTCCTGCAATGACCAATCTACTGAAATGCCTTTGGAAATAAGGTGGACAGACAGAAAAAGAGGGGAAAAAGATTAGAGAAGAAAGATAAAAATGGGGAGGGAAGAAAATTATTAGGGAAAATAGAATCTCAGTTTCCTTCTGCTAGACACTAACAAAAAGCTTTTGAAGTGTTAGACTACATCTCTTAAGATATGCCTGGGCTCACTTCAGCTCACTGCTGAAGCTGCTGATCACCTGCCTTTAGCTGTGAGGTTGACTCTTATGCTGAATGCCTGCTCTGCCAAATCCATCGTCAGGGCAAAATACTTCACCTGCTGTAGTTAAATCTCATTATTTTTTAAGCCTGTCTCCTGATTTTTGGAGCCTGACTCATGGTTTCTGTGGAAAACTTAGGCTTGGCAAATGCTGAAAGCAGTGGGAGTATTTGCAGCTTGAAGGCACTGTTCAGCGAGAGGAAGGGTGGAGGAATCTGCCCCTCAGCAATTAGTAGACTCGCTTTCTACGAAAGGACGTGTCATTTCGTAGGTTATTTTAGCATGCTGTACAGATGCAGATTATTTTTTAGAATTTTTAATTGGTGATACCATAGCAACTTTATACAATGAAAAACAGTCCAGGCCAGATTGTGCCTGACAACCACCCGCCTGTTTGGGGGTGGCAGAAAGCTGTACCGACCCAGGAGGACTCTGAGAGGCTCTTGATGCTCTGAGTCTTGGTGTGTAAGGCTGTCAGATATGTGAAACAGGCTCCTAACCCCTCAGCTAGAGGGGACTGATCCATTGCCTCATCTCTGTACAAGCTTTTCCACATCGTTTGGGATTGAATAAGATGTTGCTGCTAAACCCTGGAGATGCCAGAAAATGACTTAAAATCCAGGGTTCTGATAGATTTTTACCCTCTGTGAATCAGAGGTGGGAGGGAGTCTGAAGAAGCAGTGCAGGACAGAAATGCATATAACAGATAGTTTTGTTTCTAGGCCTGCTGGTGCTGCAGCACTCAATAGTTTCTTTCAGTGATCAGTGAGAACTAAGCTATTCCTCTGTGCATTCATCTTAAACATTTTCTACCTTTTGGTGATAAAAATATAGATGGGGATATGTTCGGTGCTGTCCGTGTTTCCCTCGGTATGAGTCCAACAGCAAGGGGCATGATGGTAGATCCAGGCCTTTGGTGTTCTCTGCTTGGCAGAAGGACTGTTTTTCATACCTGAACATCACCTCAGGTGCAGGCAGATCTCAATAAAGAGGCCATATTCAACTCTGTGTAGTACTGTGCTCTCATACATGAAGTCTTCACCTTTCTGCCATGCCTAAGACATGTATAAGTATGTGTGTGCACATGTCTGTATATGACTGAGGCATTTGAAAGTCACTGATAGAAAGGAAAATGGACTGTGCCTGACTGGCTGAGTAGGCTAGGGACCAGCATGAGGAGGCTAAATGGATGTAAGTGTGAGGCATTATAGGAAAGGGAAGGATCTTGAATAAAAGATGGTGAGTAGATGAATCATGAGAGCATTGTGGTTCCCAGCCCACCCAGGGAAGCTGGAGAGCAAACAGTGAGTTTAACTGAGAAACAGACTACACAGTAGTGGGATAAAAGAGACTCCGTGAGGCAGGTGGGCTTTCAGAGAAAAGTAAGATGTGATGTTCAAGGCCAGGTTGGATGGGACTATGAGCAACCTGCTCTAGTGGAAGGTGTCTCTACCCATGCCAGGGGGCTGGAGTAGATGGCCTTTAAAGGTCCTTTCCAACTCAGAATGTTCCATGATTCTATGATCCTTACACTGTTATACGCAGTTAAGATAAAAGAAGATCAAAGGATGTTGTGTATATACCATTTACTGTGGACACATAATAAAGCAAAACCAATCTCCTAGTGAATGTACAGTCTTCACCTGGAGGCAAAATTCAACATGTGATTAAATTGCACCAAATACATGGAGAATGGTGACTACTGGGAAGAAACATAGTAGTGAGAGAGACAGATATTTTTCAAATTGTGCGGAAGCTTGACTGTAAAGAACTTAGACTGATCTAGGTAGTGAAGACATGAGGAAAGTCTCCTGAAAAAGACTTTTAAAAACCTGACAAAAACAGATTTCTCCCTATCTGTACAGAAGAAAAATGAGAGGCATGGAAACAAAGTAACTTATTTACCTTGATAATATCAGACTTTCTTCTGCAAGGCCTCCAGTAGCCATCTGTTGTACATAAACAGGAATGTGGGAAATGGGTTTGAAGGAAGAGCAAGGCCAACATTTGGGAGCTGTCTGCTTCATTTCCAAGGTAAATTCATAGAAGAGCTAATGTGGAATATCACTGTACTAAGTACTCCTGCTTAAATGTTTTCCCACCCTTGAGGGTAGCCCTGTGTCCTTGATCATTCCCTAGAGACACACAGAAATTGGCTTGAAAAACACAGCAGTGGAGGGTTGTTGCTGAGTATCCCTTTATTCAAACCACTTCCCGTTGGATTTCCAATGGAAGAAAGCAATCTGTCTGTGGGAAATTAAACATTTTAGAAGCCATGAGCAGAATTTATCATGAGCAAATGCTACCACAGTAGAAAAATCCCTGAAAATATCCCCAGGAGTTTCTTAATAACAATTCCTTAATGGACTTCTTCTTTGAAGATGGAAGAATATACTGCATTTGTCTGTACACGTTATTATCCATCTATAAGAATTTGGCATTAATAAACAATTTAAAGAAAGACAAATTGGAGATATTTTTATTAGTTTATACTGCCTATGAAGTTCTGCATTTTGACTAGTGGTCTACAAATCATGGAAGAGTTTGTTTTTTAATTAGAGGGATACTAAATACTGATCCTTATTTTGCCAATGTGGTCAATGAATACATCACTGCTGGAACATCACAATTTACAAAATTATTGGTGATCACCTGTTTTTCAGAATTCATTCATAATAAGGAGCTGAGTTTTTGTCTCATTATTATTTTTTTAATGAAAAGCTAAATATAAAATCAATACCATGAAGCCTATACTTACGTATTTGCTTCCTTTTAAAGATGTGTTCCCCAAATCCCTTCTCTGCTTTATTAAACTGTAGGTAACTGTTCCCCTTCCCAAGTAATCTTAGTTTGGTTGAAATCTTTATATCAGTTTATGATAACAGATTATGATAACAGAATGTTACCATTTTTTGAAGAGTGGTATCGCTTCATCTTTCATAAATACTAATTAAACAACTCAGGCTTACGTCAGTGCCAAGATTCATGTCAGCAGTGAGTGCAACTTGTTATTGTAAGATTAGTTCTGACACATTCCTCCCAGCACAGCAAGCAGTGGGATCCTGTGCAGCACTGGGAAGAAGTCATCTCTCTAGAGACTGCCGGTAGGTATCCAATAGGAAGGAAGACTGCTTTCTTTAACAAGATTAAAAACTCTCTGCTGACATACTCCCTAACTGAATCATCTCGAACTGTAAGTCTCACCACGCAGAAGGAAAGAGCGTATCACTCACCGCCCAGACTTCTCCCTTGAAGACACTGTTAGGCCACTGGTATCACAACCTCTCTGTGCTGTGTCTGATACCTGGCTGTGGGACTGGCTTCAGGAGCCTGCTCCAGTCTGCTCAGGGATCAGTCACAGCTGCAGTAATTGGCAGCGATTTCTTGACTACAGGAACATCGAATGAGGCTTGCTGCTTTGAGCAATTACTTGCTGTGAAGGAGACGTAAGGGGGAGAAATGACCTTATTCTGTCCAGCTGGCACATACACTGCTGATTCAGGGGCATTCACTGGACTCTGCTTAAAGGGGTGCTGGTAGTATTGTCAGTGTCTAAATGTTACCATTTGAGTTAGCAGAGATATCATGACTTCAGTGCTCTGCAGAAACCTAAGTAGAAAAGATGAGCTAAAAGGCTAAAAATGCACTTTAAACTAAGCACACATAGATTCTCCAAATACAATGAGAGTTTGGGAAGTAATGCCCATCTCGTGCACCTTGCAAATTTCAATGCATAGTCTTTATCCAATACAAAAAATGCTATGGCATCATGCAAACAATGGAATTTTAAGAGCTTTGTAAAATGTGGCATCTCTTTAGTAGAGCTCATCCTCAAAAGAATTGCTGTAATTGTTCAGCTTCACAGGGGTTCTGTTACAATGCCTTTTGGGTATCATTTCATTTTACTCTGAATGCTTGTGAAGTTGTACAGTATGGTGACAGGGAGATAGGGATAGACAATGCTTCAACGCAATACAGAGCCTGTTTGCCCAGCAGTGCACTGTGGGCTCACAGAACACTGGTCAGTATTCTGTCTTGTTTCACAACATGTTAAGACCCAGATTTTTCAGAACAGTGTAAGCATTTGTGTGTCCAGCTGGCATATGCAGTTGCCATAAGTGCATGCACAACTGCAATAAAATGTCATGTAAGGGATGGAATATATATCTATTAGCCTGTGTGCCAGGGCCTAAAATGATTCGGTGAGTTGTGCACTCACCTAAAATTGGATTTTTCTCACATTGCAGTTCTGAAGACCAGTCTAGCCTGAAAACTTGGATCCTCACATAGACTGAGGCATAAACTAGCGTTACTGTGTACACTACAGATTATTCTCTCTTTTTCTCTTTTTCTCTTTTTAGTTTAATTTTTCCTAATCAGGTGCCATTTATTTTCAGAAAGGCACTGCATATCTGCAATCAGAAAGTTATTAAATAGGAAAGCCTTCTTTATCCTCCTATTTGCTGCACTGACTTGAAGTGAGTACATGAAACTTTGCTTAAATTTGGATAGCTAACAGAGTCTGGACCTCAGCATTAACCTGAAGAAGAAAATCATTATGATCCACAGTGGTATGACTGATCCAGGAGCTGTGTCAGATTATACCATGCCAGAAGGTGCATTTACACCCTGTAATCTCTAATCAAGTGCTACTTGGAATCCAATCTATCATTCGGATACTGTCTTTGGCAATGTGTCTAAACACATACTGCAAAATAAGCAGTTCAGATCAAATTACAAGATATCTGTTTTTCAGGTGGTGTGTGTATGGTGCTGTTCTGACCATGCTACTGCATGGAAAAGAGGTGTAAACATGAGAGATGGCAGAACAATTTTTAATTTCTGTCTTCATCATATACTGAACTTCAAGTAGGAAACCGAAACATCTTTACAGAAAGCGAAGCTGGGAAGTGTGATGGTACTTTTTGGCTTTGTCACATGTGCTGTGTAAGTGACAGATTAGTCTAAGCAGTCTCTTATTTGAAGAACCTAAACCTGCACAACTGCTGAGACTGAGCAAGACTTGGCCTCATAAATAGATACATGAAAGCTTTGAGTTCTCTAAACATCCCATACTGGAGGGTACTTCTTAACAGCAGCTCATGAAGTGAGTAGAGGTACAGTGGTCCTGGATGAGTGCATCAATCATCATATTTGTCATTATCTCTCCAAAATGGAGGGGTCCTGTGATATTCTGTGTTGTTTTTATATCTACAAGTGTGGGACAAAGTTAGACCATGAACAAGTCCTGTCTAGTTTTCTTTTTCTGGAAAATGCTCTAAAGAGAACTTTCCATTATTAAATAGAACAGAAATGAGATTCTTTACGAACTTCAAGAGAACCACAGATATTTAAATTAATTTTAGGAAAGATTTCAAGTATTATCACAAAGGGCACACGGACATTTATTTTTTTAAAGTAGAGAGTAATAATTTTAATCTATTTTAAGCTGACACTAAGACTTCAATCAAGAACTCATATTGCATTGTCACATGTGGTGCTGCAACTGAAGACAAAGACAATTAGGTGCACATTTTTAAACTCTTTGAGAATTATTCAGAGGTTTTAGTTGGTTTGTTCCTCTGATTTATTCACTCTGAGATTTGCATATTATAGCTTAGACAGCGTGTCTTTACATGCAGAGTAATATCCCAAGAATATGGGAAGAAGGTGATAAAAAAGACTCCTATATCAAAGAAAAGGGGAATAAAAAAGAGAAACTAGTCTCATTAATATATAGCAAAGAGATGGGAAAATTAATGATGACTCAGAAATTGCTGAGATCAAGTTTGAAATGTCCTTCTTTGAGCATTTTTGAGTTGTGAATATATAAACATTTTGTGTAGGTCATATGGAAGAAACAAAGCTTTATTTCTACTGGCATAACTCAAAAACTGTTGAATTTATATGAAAAGAAAGGAAAAATAAAAAAGGTAGGGAGAAAAGAAAATTTGGCTGAGATCAAGCACACAACATTTACATTCAAAAGAAATACTTTTGTTTTGTTTTGATAGAGTATATTAGAAGGACTTGTGAATAACTAAGAACAGGGAATCTGGATGGGAATCAGAATATCACCTTCACAGATAATCGGCTACATATACACTCAGATATTTTTGATGCAAGTTCCTTAATTGAAACTTAAGAAGTATGATTTATTCTCTTCTTATGCTTAAATTAACTGCATTTTCAAATGCATAATGTAGGTATACTGTAATGCTGGGGGTGGTAAATCACAGTGCTTTTTAAATTGTATACCACTGTTTAGCCTGTTTGCTGTATTGATGCATGATAGGTATTCAGGCTGTTGAGTATTACTGAAAGCTGACAAAATAACTGGACTTCCACTGGAAAGGAAATAATTCTTTCCCCAAAGCAGGGATTGTTGTTAACTATTCCAGAACAGTAACTGTTAAAGCATTCGGTCTCAGAGATACTCTAATGAAGACAGAAGGTTTATATAGGCTTGGCTAGTCCCCATGGAAACAGCCTTTCTACTGGGTTACCATAGGAATCGTCAAAGCCTTTGTAAGCCTCCCTTAATAGCGCATATACGCTTTCCAGGCAGACTGGAATATCTGCTAGAGGATACACCTCCTGTTTTCAAATATAAATACAAACAGATTTTGTTTTGGAGTGGTACTCATGTCTGTTTAACTAGCTATGCCACTCTTTACGTTAGAGTTATATTAAACATTGGAGTCACCTGTGGCATAGGAAAATGTGTCAGGGCCGAATGGTTTTGGGAACAAGACAAGCCATATACATTTATACCCAACCTGTAGGGAACTGCAAGCGAAACTACTGCTCCATACAGCACTTCTGACACAGCCCAAACATCACAGGGCATTGCTCTTCCACCTTCCTGTGGACATTGCAGAGCTTTAGTCAGTCTGAAGCTTTGCTGCGCAAAAGTTATACAACAGGAAACAGGCAAGCAAGAAACAAAACCAAAGGAAACAAGCAGAACACTCAGCTGAATGAAACTACCGGCAAGTGAGCTAGAGAGAGAGTGACTTCAGCTTTCTAAGTCTTCCAAGACAGTTGTTGTTTTGAACTTGTAGTGTGCCTTGAAACCATCACCTGCCCACAGCAGTAGTAGATGCTTGGGTAACTAATCAGGTATTGCAGTTTTACATCCTTGATCCTGAGGCTTTGTAAGAACAGGGGAGTACAGTGGGGAACTGCAGGCTGTGAGGGAACCATGCACCTATATTTGCTAGTCTTGTTATTGCGAGCTTAATTTTAATTCAAAAGACCTTTACAAATGAAAAAAAAAAGTTTAATATAATTTTGGTTCTGTTTAAACTCCTGGGACTAACATAGTGTTTTCCATACAGAGGATTGACATTAATAAGACGACTTGTTAAGGAAATCTAGGCAACATCTCCAGGGTTTGTTATTTTTCCAAAGAAATGCTAGCTACAAGGCTTTCTACTATAAAGTCTGACAACATCATAATGCTTTTATATTCCACTTTCCAGCTGGCTAAATTTCTTTATAGAGTTTGGGCATATAAATCAGTGGAGCTGAATTGAAGGACATGGTTCTTACAGGACAACACTAGCAGAGAATTTGGCCCTTGAATTCCAGTTACCAAGATACCAACTTCCACACATGTAAAGATCACTGAAAAGCAGTAGGACTGCTTACATACTTTAGTTAGGCATATGGTTCCTTGCATTACCAGGGAAAGAATTCTGATTGGAGAAATCAGAAGTTTTGGAATTAACTGAAAATGTATTTGTTTTAACATGGATAGTTGGAACTACAGATGTGAAAACTGCTATATATTGTGGTAAGTTTGCACAGATGGCATGGCAAGGCATACATCATATAGTACTCCTTTCTAGAGCTGGTAAAAAGGCAATATATTTTTTTTCTAGGAAAGTATTTGAATGAAGCCAGAAATGCCATTCATTTCACAAGTAACTGAGGTGCCACTATTAAGGACGTTTTTGGACATCATAGCTCAAACATGATCTCTCCAGCTACCCAAAAGTAGGCAGTGAAAATCTGAGGATAGCAGTCATCCAGAAGCAATTGCTGAAACAGAGATCTATTTACAGGGAAAGAGGATGAGTAAAAAAAAAAGGAGAGAAGATTTGTAGAGGAGTTAATAAGGGATTCTTCTGTGCATTGATAATTTAAAGGCTGATTTAACTGTCCTCTGCCAGTTATGAGTTGCTCTTACACAGAAGATGATCCCATAGTTTTGGTTCCATTTTAGGAGCTGACAGAAGTCTCAAAGATGGTATCTGGAGCAGCAAGAGAGGCAGGATTATATAGGGTATGACAGTATGAGTGCTCTCCAATATGCTCTCCCACTAAAAATGTAGAATGCTTACTATTTTTGGAGGTCTGAGTTCCCTAGCCATGCATTGTCTTGCCAGAGCAGATAGTTGCAGGACTACCTGAAATGAAGATCTAAAAATAAAGCCATGACTAATTCATTGTATGGTTCAACTAGTTATGTGTCCACCAAATGGAACAATGCAGCTGTAATTTCAGTCATTCTATTCTTTGACCATGAGAACAGAGAGGATGATGTGGCCCAGATAACATTCCTTAACTCATTATTATTACACATCCTCTAAAATTCAATGTAAAAATGACTCTACCTGTAGGCTTTCTGTAAGAAGTGCACTCAGTATATAAACTGCCCCTGGTTGCCCTGTTCTTAGCCCCTAAAAAGTCCTTACTGGCTCATCCAGAGAAATGATGGATGCCCTATCTCTGGAAATGTTCAAGGCTGGGTTGGCTGGGGCCCCGAGCAACCTGGTCTAGTAGAAGGCGTCTCTGCCCATGTCAGGGGAAGTTGGACAAGATGGTCTTTAAGGCCCCATCCAACCCAAACCATTTTATGGTTCATGTTGCAGAAACCATCAATGAAACTTTATGCAGGTGAGAAATCCATCTGGTTTGTGATTTGTGTTTTGGGTTTGTGTGGCTGCAATTTTTCACAAGTGTGTCAGGTTGTGAAGAAACTGATGCACTCACTGCAGCCTCCCAGCAAAATAGCCATTATGTTTTGTATGTTTTTACATTTGCATAGGAAATCACTGACGATCAAATTGTATCTTTGCACAGAACATGACATATGAACAATTTGTCTGGCCTGCAGGGCATGCACCACATCTGCTCCATTACTGAAGGTGCTAAAATGGGTGGGGTAAAGTGAGTATATTTGGCAATTTTATCATAACGGGAGCTCATTCTAAACTCCACATGTAGACTATCTGCTGACAGATACACTGGCTTTCTCAGTGGGCAAGAAACTGGGCAGAGCATTTCTGTTGTGGTGCCTGTGTCTATTGGCCCTTGGTTCGACTTGTATTCCCACTCCATTCCTTCCTCCCCATTTTACGATTCCTGTCTTCTCCTGCAGAGCCATGGATCTGGAACAGACCTTACAAAGGCCTGGAACATGTAGTGAATGCAAATGAACTGGCTTCTGTTGCTGTCAGTTCTGCTCAGGCAAAGGGCTGAGGTAAGGGAATGGTGCTATGGCTGGATACTGGCTGTTTGTAAGGACAAACTGGGAAAGTGAGGATGGGAAGTTTACGCTTCATGTGAGAGAGCAGTGGGAATGAATGGGCTCTGCCATGGGATGGATCATGAGCCAGTCAGAAGCTTAGGGGTTAGTGTTAGAGGGCAGAGATATGTAGGAAATGTTGCCAGAGGTGTCTGCTATAGATCACTTCTGAGAAAGAAGCAATTATGATTTTTTCAGAAAACAGGAAGAAGCCTCATATTCACAGGCCCTGGTGCTCACAGGGGAACTTTAGCTACCACCAAATCTGCTGGAGGGACAACAGAGAAGGGCACAAATGATCCAGTGATCCAGGAGGTTTCTGCGGTGCGTTAATGATAGCTTTCTAACATAGGTGATTAAGCAGTTGACAAGGGGAGGCACACCTCTGTACTTAGTACTTACAAATAAGAAAGAACTGGTAGAGACTGTAAGGCTCAGAGCAGCTTCTTCTGAGTGGTTCCCAGTGGAAGGACAAGAGACAATGGGCACAANTTGTGAGGTTGTTCAAACACTAAGCAGTTGCTCAGAAATGTTGTGCAGAGTCCATCTTGGGAGGTATACAAAGTCTGACTTGAAAGACCTGTGAGCAACCAGCTGTAACTGGCTCTACTTTGAGCAAAGGAAAGGCAGTAGAAAGATTCAGATGAGAGTGGAGGAGAAAAGGAAAAATGGGGATTGGATCCAGCATAGCAGTAGAAGGAAGCACTTGTCAGTTTCAAAGTAAAAGCAGAAAGACAGTAAAATAGAGAAAAGCAAGAATGTCCTAGCCTACTACCTGTCTTTCTAAGCAATAAAACACAAGAGAGCAGCTCTTTTCTAAAGGGAAATGTGGCATACCTGGATTGGAAGGAGTTAGTGAGAAGGGGCAGCCCAGGGGCAGTACTCTTCTGCTGTGCTGTATGCTGTCAGCTGCACAGTCCTACCTTTCACACCACATGCCACATGTGCTGTATGGACTGGTGGGATTTCATGTTTGTTCCCCACTCCTCACCACCCCTCTCTTTCTTTGGAACTACTGTAAATTTGAGAGCCTGTGCTAGCAGCTCTCCTTCCCTGACCTGACAGCATTGTCCAGCTGAGCCCAGAGTCTGCTGGATTGCAGAGGCACTAAGCAGTCACATGTGGTGCAGCACTAGAGGAACTTACTCTCCTTGTTTCTGTGATCTTTCAAATCTGTATGACAGTGCCTTTTTGCCACCTTAAAATCTTTGCATTCTGCTGATGTTGGCTGGGGATGTCAGGCCTGAGCTGGTTTACTGTTCGTGGATACTTTTTAACTTGGGGGAGAACATGTCTTAAACAAAGAAAACCAAAAACCAGCTGAACATGATTATATCCCTGTTTGGAAAAGCCTGGGCAACCATCCCTAGGGTAACAAGGAAAAGAGGTCACTGAAGAAATATTGCAACCTACAGCAAGAATGGGAGGTTGGTTGAGGTATCTGAAGCGTAGGAGCTGTTGACAAGGAAAACTGAAGGGTTTTTAAAGGAAAGAGAAATTGTGTCGAGAAATTCTGCCTTTTTTGTCACCAGTACCTTTCTGAAAAAGCTAAAGCACTGCCACAGGAAAGGGCTCAGGGGGACACCAGCAGTGGCAACTTGCATGCCCTGGGGAAATGATCAGCATTAAATGCAGTTAAGGAAACTGCATATTGTTTTTCTTGCCGAAAGTGAAAAGTTAATGCCAAGAATAAAGTAGCACAAAGGCAGGGAAGTAGCTTGTGTGTAGGAATAAAGACTCAGAAGATTTAACACATGGAGAACAAGGTGTAGACTCTATCAAGACGGCAGCCCAGAACTGAGAGTCAAAAGAAAGGGAGGTTTAAGATGAGTTCATTCAGTTTTGTTTGTCTAAGATATTTCAGCAGCTCAACAGCCTGTAAAGCAGCCTTAAGTGCAAATGTGTGAAGTCTTTTTTGATTTCTGTGGAAATGTTCATGTGAATACACTCATTCAGGGTACATGCTTGAAATCATCATTACTGTGTTCAGTTAGTGGCTATTTCTTAAAGCATTAGGAAATTACATATAAAAAATAAAATGGGTGTATCTGGTATGAGAAAAGGGGCAGTTGAAGTGTAGGTCAAGCTCTAGTGTAAAAAGGCAGAGCACTGTGTGTGCCAAGGGAGCTGTTGAATGGAACTGTGCCAGGAAAGACAGTGGAGAATTTACCCTGTACAGACAAAGACAACCTTTTTTTCTGCCCACAGTTATTCTCTTAGCAGCTTGCAAGATCATAGTAGACATGAGGAAGAAATAATTTCTAAAGATCCCAGAAACTCTGAGTTGAAAGCAAGGAAGTGAAAGTTTATGAGAAACATATATGAAAATAGTACCTTTTGGTAATGTAGGAATCCCTCTTAAGCTGAATGGGAGGGGTAGGGTTTAAAATTATAAGGAACCCCTTAAAAATTTATGCCAAGATACAGCCTAATGGGAGCAACAAAGTACTGACAAATATTCCTGAGAGTATTGTTTGCATCCTTGTTCCACATGTGTAGGGTAAATTAAAAAAGATATTTAGTAAGAATGATAAAGAAGACATCAGCTGAAAAATGCACTCACCCAAATCTGACAGCAGTCATTTATTCATCATTAGTTTGTTGCCATAAGCCTTAATATAGTTGTAGATTTTA
>VXBX01005118.1:98602-172502 GCA_013400415.1 Scytalopus superciliaris
TTTATTATTGAGATGTTCACTGAGTAAGGAAAATTAAAATTAGAAATAATTACTTAAGGAAAAGAGCCTGCAGTTCCTGTCTGTATGGACCTTATATTGTCTGTATGGTCATTATATATGTACTGTGTATGGAGATCAGAAAATTTCTCCTCCAGAAAACGAAAATATTGCTAAGAACTGTATAAGATTCTGATATTGTCATTTCAACATTTTTCTTAATTTTTCTAATACTGATATGTAGTAGTGGTATTGCAGAATGGAAGTTTAAGAGGCAAAACAAGAACACTATAGGTTATTCATTGTAAAGACAATATGAAGAAGCTGATATTATTTGGCTCCCATACTTTGCAAAAGACGAAAAAAGAGTCCATGCACTTTAAAAGGACTTTGTAACTTTTCATATACATGTGCATATAATTTTCCAGATGCATGCTTTCCCCCCCTCAGTAGAATCGTGATATGTATATGAGGCTGAGGAGAGGCAGCAAAACCCTCACCAAAGGCCACACCTTGTAGCAATCACTTTGAGTTGTAACTTGTTCTGTGTTGTGAAAGACTTTCTGTAAATGCTTAATTCCATAACATACTTAAGTTAACCTTTTCACTTAAATGTTTTAGTTTTTTAGTGCATTCAGGTATATGGTATTATCTTGATACTTCATAACCGGCACTATTCATGTTCTGTGTCGAATTTCCCTGCTAAACATTTGTGCTCACACCTCTGTGCCCCTACTGCAAAGGATTCTGTTGAGATCCCCACCACCTAGGAAGCATTTAAAACTGGGTTTTAATTTTAATAGGTGGTTTCATTATATGTTGTAGTTCCTGAGCATTTTGAATGATTCACCCAGAAACTGAGTTTGAAGAATGGGAAACCAGAGATCTTTTTAGTGTCTAAAATCAATTTTTTCAAAGTCTTGTGTGTGCAAATTATGTGTATGAGCCATGAAATTGAAATTATTGTCTTCTACCTTCCGAGAACTTATCAGTAAAGTGGATTTTAATTTGTGATTTTGAAACCTTCTGAGTAGAAAAATGTGAGCAAATGGAGGAAAAAGATCTAGAACTGAATATTCTAAACGAGACTGATACCAATAACTGCAAAAATAAGCATTCACTTCTTCAGTTTTGATTTTACCCGCATTAAAGAAAAGCATTAAAAAGTCACGTGCACTTCAGCATCTGGTAGTCTGTGTTTTTATGTTTCAGAACAATATTGCTGCCATGCAATCGTAATAAAGCTACATTTCATATGACTGGTACACATTTTGTGTCTTTACTGGTCTCGGATATGCAATATTGCATTCAGTCCTATTATTTAGCACTAAAATATTATGGGCTGACTCTCATTTATATTTGTGTTCCTTTCCAAGTGCCTGGTTGTGTAAAAGAGCTGCAGATTTGGCAGAGGCTTTCATAGACATGGCAGCCTTGATGAGTTCATAATGACTTATAGTGCCCAATATGTGAATGATGCAAAACAGAAGACAGTAGTTCATTTACTGTCATTTCCTACACTTGCCTCTGCTCATGCAGTGTGGCTGTGAAACATTTTCATGTTGACAATATTGTGTTTTGTTTGCATTTTGTAGTCATCTTCCACATGTGTAAATGGAGCAACAGGTGCAAGATTCCTGCGTTTTAAAAATTCAATCCTTCCCACAGATGAAATTGTAAAACATAATAGAATGAAGATGAGGGTACACGTGAAGGCAAGAAAATGTTTGTGCTTATGTTTTTTATGTTCTTATGCATTCAAAATGCACACACTTTTTTTTCCCCCCAGTAAGCTCAGTCCTTTTGAGGTGAAGAGGACCGTAGACAGGGAAAATTGTAGAAGTAGGAGTAGAAATACTATAACATGCACTGAAATGCAGGTTTGGCATAGCACCACATAATAAATTCATGAATGCTGTTCATAATGCTTGTTGCAATTAGAGATTGGATTTAACTGTGATGAGTGACATGACCAGATGACATTAGGGGAAAATAAAAGCTCTTTGACAGTACTCTTGTTTTCTATCTTACTACTTGTCATTACAAAGTCAATATTAAGTTAGAAGTTTCCATTTAATAGGAGACAAGTTTGTGTGCCCAGTACTCATGCATTTTCTGAAACCTGTATCTCAGATATAACCTTATATTCACTGTATTCAGAATTTTTATGTGTAGTGGTCATCACTGTATATTCAGTTTTTCTGTTGTATCTGTTGAGAACTGCAAAGGTTTCTATTTGAATAAACTGATCTTGTTCATGCAAAATTATACGTAATTGATTCAAAACAACACGTTTTGCTTTAGTTTCCTGTTTGAGTTCAGTTGTGACTAACGTTTTCTGCTTGTGCCAGTTACAGTTCACTTTGTGTAAATGGTATATAAGATGTATATGTATCTTCAGTCTTACACCTCCTGTGAGACTCTCCTTTCTGATACGGTTGTACAATAATTTAAAATTTACTATCAACAAAGAGTTTAAGACCTTAGACAGCTATGAAGTGAGTCTGCTGAAGAGATTCCCTGTGAATAGTTACCTTTCAGCTTTCAACAGTGCTCTGCATGAGCCTTTGTGTCTAAGGGTAAAGGCAGAGATCCTACAAAAGGAAGCGGGGAGAAAGAAAGAAAATTTCTTGTCTTATAAGTTCTCCGATGAGTTAAATGAAGAGGAATGGAGGGCATTACTTTCTTGTCTACTTTTTAAAATTTATTATCTGAAATTATTGAAACAAACCCAAAACAATAAGTTTCAAAAGTAGATCACCTTTCAAATGCTAATGTAATGATGACAATTGACTTGTTTAAAAGCACCCCATTAACTCCATTATGTTTTTTGCCCTCCCACAGGTTAGTTTTACTAAGTGACAAATATCCAAATTCTTCCTCATAATCATGCAATAATATTAAATGACCTACAAAAGGACTAGGTGCTAGATATGGTCTGGACCAAAACCAATGGATGAAAGGCTGTCTGAGGGCAGGTATGAGGAGAAACTATCCACCTGAGACTCCCCTCTGGGAACAGTTCCTCTGCTTTTCCGCCTTACTCTACCTTTGTGATAAAAATCTAGCAATGCAATTCCACCTTAAAAAGGCCGGCATTCTGCATAGGTATCTTGTGAATTCAACAGGATGTGTGTGTGTGTGGTGGGTTGCCTGGGGCAGAGGAGTGATTCTATACACTTGTCAGTGGAGGGGCTCAGAAATTTTGAGCAGAATGTTTTTCAGAAAATGCCAATTAATTCAGTTGTAAATGTTCTGTGGGAATGTGTGAGGATTGACTATACTTTGTTTGTTTTGCTTTCAATCAAAACAAAGCTTTTCAGTAACTTTTTTATAATCTTGTCATGACAGAATATTTGAGTGTTTCATTTTGGAACACATTTCATTCAGGATTGTGTTTGAAATTATAAATTAGGGAAGAAGAGTCAGAATTAAAACTTTTCATATAAGTTTATCCTATGTGAATTTAAAAAAAAAAAAAAAAGTATATCCAGGTCAAGTTGTGATTGGGAAAGAAAGGAACNAAAAAAAAAAAAAGAAGTCCTAGGGGAAACATTTGCTTTGTTTCATTTTAGAAGGAGTGAAATGTCAAGATGTCAGTTTTCCAGGAGACAAAAATTCTACTTTCATGAAATGCATCTGACAGAAGTTCATCAGTCATTGTTTAAAAATGAAAGTTTTACAGTTCTCCAAACAACTTAAACATGTAGTTAAATGAATGAAAATTTCTCAGAAATAATATTTTGAAGTTAATCCTAATTTTGAAAATTGAAAAGAATAATTAGATCTTTTATTAAGTTACTGAAAAAATTTTTCTAAATGTCCAAACCAATATTTGAACATTTGATTCCTGTCACTGGAAACTACTGAAAACAGTCTGGCTTTGGTTCGTTCCCTCCTGTCAGGAGATGAGGAGGTTCTCCCCTGACTCATCTCTTCTCCAGGCAGAAGAGTTTCAGGTCTTCTCATATGAGATGCTTCTGTCCCTTAACCATCTCCACAGCTCTTCACTGGGCTTGGTTCAGTAAGTTCATATGTCTTCAGTACTGGGGAGCCCAGAACTGAACACAGCATTTCAGACATGGCCTTATCAGTATTGAGTAGAAAGAAAGGGTAGCCAACTCCCTTGAATCTGCTGGCAGTGCTCTTCTTGTTGTAGCCCAAAATGCTGTTGGTCACTTTTACTACTGTGGTGTATTGCTGGCTTGCACTCAATCCCATTGTCTAGGTTTTTAATTAAGAGGTTAAACAATATTGGCCTCTGTATTGACCCCTTTGGGGACACCACCAGTGACTTGCCTCCAACTGGACTTTGTGCTGTTGATCACCACCTGCTGGGCTTGGCTGTTCAGCCACATTCAATCCACTTCACTGTCCATTTACCTAACCCATAAGATGTCACCTTGTCTGTAAGGTTGTTACAGGAGACTCTGTCAAAGGCCTCAAGAAAGTTGCAGCAAACAACATTTATTATTCTTTCTATCATCTGGAATAGTAATTTCATTGTAGGAGGGTATCTGCTTGGTCAAGCATGAATTCCACTAGGTAAATCTGTGTTCACTACTTCTGATCACCTTCATGTCCTTTGTGTGTTTGAAAAGGACTTCTGGAATTAATTGCTCCATCAGCTTCCCAGGGAACCAGCCTGCAGTTCCCCAGATTTTCCCTTGTTCTTGAAATGACATTTGGTATCTTCGAAGACAGGAGTGATGATTGCTTTCTTTCATATTTCCTTTACTTTCACATATTCCCTTTCACCATGAACAGACATGTAGTATTCCCATATTAATTTCATACCCTACCAGATGCAGAAAGAAGGCTCTGAATTTCCTTGACATGGGCACAGTTGTTGTGGAGTCCTGCTCAAAGCAGTAGGGAGATTAAGAAACAGAATACTTAGACAGTAGTACTCTGAAAGAAGACTTTCTTCACTCTGCTACTCTTTCTGACGTACATCTAGAGGATAATTAACTTCTATTGCAGAAGAAACAAAGAGAGTGAGAGGGCTTCTTTCTTCCCAGTCAAGAAGTACACTGGACCCAGCCTACAACTGACTTGGATTGCCTTCCTGGTGGGCTCAAGAACTACTTTAATAAAACTGACTTTAGTTATATCCTATAGTGTAACTGCTCTGTCAGAAGTTGTGACATACAAAGCCCAAAACCAAGGGGGTTTTTATTTCTGATAGAGAAAAACCACAGAGAGTTTGTTGCTCCACTTAGTGCTTTCACCTACACATTGGCTTCGAACCAATCTGTCAACAATCTGTCGGAGGCTGAAGTCTTTGTCAAGGATAGGAAACAATATGAAGATGCAGAAAATTCCTGCTCGTGTGGGAACTTGTAAACACGCAAACAGAACACCAAGGAAATGTCTGAATACAACCGTAAAGATAAAAGAAGGACATAAAAACTCAGAAATGTGTCCAGGAACAGTGAGACATAATTTGATGGCAATTTTTATTTAAATGCTTATGGGAAGATTAAGAAAGAAGAAAATAAGCTGAAAATAGAATTGTCATCTTCTAGGGACCACCAGGCTAGAACAGAATAATAAAATATCCCGGATCAACTCATCTGGTCCTCAAGCTCACATAGTTCTTCTACCCATGGGGAAATTTTAAATATGCAGACATCTGCTGGATGACAAACATTCAAACTTGGTTCATTAGAGTGCAGTCCTACTCTTTAAAGTGAATATGTGAGAATGACATCTAGGACCTCCATGTCTGTGGTCTCTCAAAGGTCACTCTATCAGATTTTGTTTTACTTACTGGTTGAAAGATGATTCTTTAGCATCAGTACAAAAACTTCACCTTATTTCCTCAAGGTAGTCTGAGTTTTCTGCTTGTTTGGCATGGTCATGAGAATTTTCTCTGCAGGATACATTTGCAGCCTAAACTCTTTTAGATATTTTTTTAAGTAGTCAGAAAGCAGAGATCACAGCTGCTGGTGAGGCAGGAGAAAGAGAAGCAATTTCTCACTTGGTCTTGCTATCTTTGATCCTTTGGGGCTCATTTTGTCTGTGCCTTTACCAACTCCCTACTCAACATAGGCATAGAGGGGACATGGCTGAAGCAGCCCCTTTGCTTTTTAGAAGCTGATGTCTTGTTACCTTCCTCTAGAAGTCACAGTCTGAACCCAATAGTATGAAAAGCCACCATGAACAATGGTTTTATGGAGAGCAGTTATACAGTCTCCAGAAGAGAATAATGGAGAAATCTTAATTTTAAGTTACAGACCTGAACTGGATCTTCAAAAGAACGTGTTCAGGAGTGAACCATGGAGAAACTGCAAGGTTGATCGATGAGAAGGGAAATTAATTAAAACCAAGGGGCTTAATCCTGATTCTACTGTGCATTCCAGTTGTTAATATAACCAGCTAGTTGAGCTCTCTGTCTTTCAAAGATATGCAGAAGGCTGAAAGATGCAGGTGGGAAATTACAAGAGGAGATTCATCATGGGGAAGCTCACAACAAAATTGCAGCAAATCTGCTAACTTGGAGGGAACACAGAAGGAGAGAGAAAGAAAGTATCTAAAACTGAGTAGCTCTGTTTAGGGCCGAGCAAGGTAATTTTCTAGAAGTACATATTGCTCTCATAAGCTTGCAGTTCCTTCTGCCATATGTAAAATTAACCCGTGAGAAAGCGTTAGAATTTGTCCTCAAATGCAAATTGGAAAGAATAGCTGTAATGCCCAGGCAAATAATTTTCCTCTCTAGTTGGTAGACTGGTATGCTCAGCCCCAACAACATACTTCTATCTGACTTCTTACCCTCTTAAGCTGTGGCTTCTGTAACCCTGTTCCCAAAGAGAAGAGTGGGACTGCTGTCACAGGCAGCTTCAGGAAGTGCCTGTCCCCGGAGCTCTCTTACGTGCTGCCACAGGGGCACAATTCTCTATATGTTAGGAATAGGTGCCTTGTCATGTGTTTGTCATCTTCAGAAGAATAGTCAGATAATCTGAACTACAAAGATTTTATGAACTTGTGTACTTTTTGGCTCTGATATGTATGCTCCCATATGTATTGCTCCCATTAGTCAAAATAGCTGTATAAGACATATTTTAAAATAAAAAGAAGGGAAGGGAAGGGAAGGGAAGGGAAGGGAAGGGAAGGGAAGGGAAGGGAAGGGAAGGAAAAAGGAAAGGAGAAAGGAGAGGAAAAAGGAAAGGAGAAAGGAAAAAAGATAAAGGAAAAAAAGAATGAAAAGAAAAGGAGATGTTTGTAAAATCACTATTTATCATCCTAGATCACATATTTTATTTACAAAAGTAGTATGATTATTGTACAATTCAAGAATGTCTCTTAAATGTTTAAAAATATTATTAAAATATATTGTGGTATCAAAGAAATATTATTCTGATGGGATGTATTCTATCAGTCTCCTTCCTTCCAGAAGGCAGCAGCCACTCCTTGGGTTGTTACTGAAAGGACATTTAGGAATCTAGGAGTAAATAGATGAAAGTAAACTAGCCCTTATTCTTCTGTATAATACCAGAGATGTTCTGCATAATTTATTTTCCAGGTTATGGCAAGGCCATATCTTATATCTGCTGATGTTTCTGAAATGTGTTTAATACAACATTTACTGTAATAACAAATTACTAACAGTAAATGTAGTTTAACAACATAAGCTAGTCCTCCAAAGGTGGGTGAACAGATTGTATTATTCCAGGTCTCAAAACTCTACAAGAGCAGAGTTCCAAGCCAAAACATGCAATTATGAGGGGTGGAAAAGAAAGGAAAAGAAAACAAGTAAAAAATAAAAGGTATTTTTTTTCCTTCCTCACTATGGATTATGAAGGAGTCTCCAATTATATGTTGCACCCATTCTTTGCTACCCTCTCCCTTCTTACACAGGGCAGACTGTGCTCTCATAGTGGAGAAGGCTTGCACAGCCATGGAGTCTGCACTCTGTAGTCCTTCATTAGCTGCAGAGATTGGAAGATGAGCAAGGCAAGGCCACTGGTGGTTTTGTGTGTGTGTGGAAAACAAAGGTTCCTCTAAGAGAACTGGATGCTGTTCAGATAATTGAGTTCTATTTGTTGTAGCCATGCAAGAATTCCCTAAATCAAGTGTTTTATGCACGATCACTTAAAAGTTGTTCTGGTACCACATTACGCTCTTGCCTATGGATGGGATGGAATCAATAGAATCCTAATGCTGGATACATAAAATGCTGCATATATATTATCAAGTGCTCTTAAAAATTCTGGTGGGAGGCATCCCAAAATGGACATTCATATTTACGGAATGTTTTTGTCTTTAATTGCCCTTTGTTTCTGCTGTGGCACCATAAATTTGGGATAGTCAATCTTGTCTCTTCACAGGAATGCTGCAAAGATAAATCAGTTGACATTTTCAAATAACTTTCACACAGAAGCTGCAGTGATGAATGCCATTAGTGAGCTTACGGAAAATTAATTTTAAAATGTTGCAGATTTCATCACTGACTGACTGACTCAGTTTTGAATTGAAATAGAAATCCTGAAGTAAAGCTAGTATAAAATTAATTAGTACATTTCTTCAGTGCTCTATGAAAGTACAGAGGAACCAGTACAAGCTACACAGCAGTTTTAATTCCAACATCACACAACGTCTAAAAATTTTACTTTGCAAATTTCTTATTCTCCTAATGAGAATTTTTGGTGGCTTATAGCACAATATACACATTTTTCATAAAGCTTTATATGCAGGAATTTTTACTACATTATGTATAATAACTGGCTCTTTTTTCTTACCTCAAGTACACTCATTAGGCATGACAACTAATACTGTCATGTTCTTAGGTCACATCTTGGAATACTATGTAACCATTTCCCTCCTAGAAAAATGTGTTTATTGTGGATCACCTCAACTTCTGCAATACACGTATAAAATAAAATTTTGCCAATGTGTATGCAAAATGTTGTTTACATAAACTGTAGAATGAACAGAAGTTTGTAAGCTAATTTTCTTTTAAGAAAAAATATAAAACAACTTACAATTTAAAGATGCAATGTATTAAAGCAAACACATAGAAAGGAGAACTGCAAGGTTTTAATGAAAACAAGACAGAAACTTTGCCTTAAATTTTCTTTTACTCACCTGACATAGAGAATCTTGTATTCCACAGAGACTGAAAATTCTACCTACCTATCTTGTACCATCTTTGTTCATCAAGCACAGTTTTCTTTATGACTCCAGTTCAACAGGTTACTTTGGACACAGTAGCATTTGATAACTAAGGAAGACAGTAAAATTCAATGATGTGAAAATCAAGTATGCACCTAAACATGGTGCTCTGGACATACACACAGTGCTTCATTAATGTACAAAACTTCAGTCAAATATAAAGTGGGAGAGCTTTTACACATGTGCATTCTGATAAGAGCTAAAATGGCAAAATCTCATATGTAAAGTCACAACACAGGAAGATAACTAGAAGAGTATTCTATTTGTAACAAATCCCATGCCTGAGGGTGACACAGTATTAGACCTTTGCATCTGAAAAGAACTAAGAGTGATACACTGAGCTAAAGCTGAGTCTGATTTTGAAGGGAAACTTTGATTCCACTCCCATATGTTCTCAGGAGTTTGATTCAATCTCCAGGAATCCACCACACTTCAGATCCAACAGGGTTATTTTTTGTATCATTACCTTATATACACCAAAACAAATACAGAAGTTAGGAAGGCTCTTTTTCTTTCCTGGAGAAATGCTGTTGTGACACAGAAAAACTACTGAGGTTTCATTTGCACAGCAGCTGAATGTCCTAGCATGCAGAAAATGGAATTGAAATTTTCTGTGCTGCCATGGCACTGCCAGGGGCACAAAGATGGCTCTGTTACACCTGTTACACGTCTGCTTCTGTGTCTTGCTTCTGGCATGTCCCTTGCTTTGAAGTCCATAAACATCCCTTCAGTGCTGTTTTACAGATATACACTTTAGCTTAACTCTGTTTTTTTGTCCCAACAACTGGCTTCCCTTTCAGGATTTTCTTTGAAATTTGTCTTTTTCTTTCCCTTTTTTTTTGTATTTTTTTTTTTTTTTTCCTTTTTTTTTTTTTTTTTTTTTTTTTAAATGAGTAACATTTAAAGCAATGAATAGTTGAACTCTGGCAAGTCTTAGCATGTATTAGAAACCCATCTCATTCAATACCAGTAGTTTTCCAAAGTATTTTCTTTTAAGGAATATGTACCTGTGATGGAGTCCCACATTTTTTCCACTGTCCCAACACTTCAGCTTCTGACATGTCATCAGCACCTCGGTCCTCTGTTGAAACTTTCTTCAGATGTAAGGTTTTTAGATGCAATCTTTTTTACTGACTCCTGTGCTCCTTTGAGATGTGATATATTACAGTTATTTTCTTGAGATAGTTTTTTTTTAGCATTTTTTTTATGGTGTGGGTTTCTTTACCAGCTCTTGAAACCCCTTCTTCATTGCTTGCTTTATTTCTTTTCTATTTGAGAAATCCTTCCTTGTTCATCCGGGGATGTCTCTAAACTTGCCTGCTGAGATCCTAGTAAGCTGATAAAATTTTACTACTTCTATCAGTACCCACTTCAATATGCTTAAAAGTACTATATACTTCCTTACTTCTGTCTCTTCTCATGCTGTTTTTCACTGCTCTCTGTCTTTCATTACATATGGAATTTTTGCCCATTCTGGTACTTTCTGGAGGTGTTTTGGAGAAAGTGATTTTTGTTTTGTTTTGTTTTCTTTCTTTTTCTTTAGTTCCTTCTTTCTTTCCTTCTTTACCTTCATTCTGCTAATTCTTACTTATCCGTATTTCTATATGGCCTGTATTAAAACCAGATACTATTCTGACAGGTTTTGTGCTGCTGCCACATGAAGAAGGGTTCATGACATAGAATCAATATTTTTTGGTGTTCCTATATTTTAGTACCTTAATGCTGTTCTTGAGGCAAATTTGAATTTGCCACTCACATGTCTTGCCTGTTAGCCTTCTACTGGCCTTCAAGGATTTTTTCTTGAGTTAGACATATGTTTTACTAGGGCCTGCAAGCCTAAACAACAGGGGAGTGAGTGAACACACAAGCAACCAAAACCTCAAAATCTGCAATAATATGCAAAATACATGACTGAATATTCAAATTCTAGGGGAGACTGCTCATCCAGCAACTGTCTCTTTGGAGATACAGTTTTGCTTCTGAATTCAAACATATATTTATGAACTATGGTTTTATTTTTAATACTTCACAAGGGTTGTGATTTAAAGATATTGCTGCTATTTAATCCTGTCTGTTGTTTTCTTTATGAATTGATAGTTTCTTGTCATGTATTTAATTGCTGTTTAATTCTTAAGTTCTTTTCCAACCGCTTTATGATGTCCCCTTGCTTTTGTTAATTGCTATGTAATGAGAAGCATGTAAAAGAAAGTGGAAAGGTCATCATGTAGTTGGAAAACTATTGTTGACACATCTTGGCCCCTTTTTATGACTGCTGGACTGTTGCCATTTGCTTTGAGGATGGTGTGAGCAGTGCCCTGAGGGCAATGTTCCTCCCTTGCCGTTGCAGCATGAGTACACCTTCAAGCTAAAAGGCTAAGGTCTGATATGAGTGTTTTCTTATTGTCTCAAATAGCCAAAACCGAAAACCAGGCTCTAAATGTACTCATTTCATTTCACTGTATGTTCTACAAATTCTGGTTGTTGTGAGCTAAGTGTGAGGTTTTAGTGTTTGGCTGGCTCTCTGTAAATTCCCACTTATTTAAGCTCGAGTTGATAGTTTCAGTGGTGGTGAGCACCAAAGACACCCAAGGGCAGCTGAGGTTCTGTAGGGGAAAAACATTCTTCTGGATATCCCAGGATGACATCAGTTAAAGCCTGGAAGAGATTCACAAAAGCCCTGGTTTTCAAAACAGACATCAGTTTTCAGAAGGAGCTTGACATATTGCCTTGCACGACCAAACATGTCAGCATCTTAAGTGAATTAAATCCTTCAAGTGCAGTGTAAAACACAGTAGTTGGCTGTATACTCTGCTGATTAATTTTCTTTTAATTTTATTCACTAATAAACATTCTGGAGTTGATTCTCATATTTAAAGCTATTTAGGGGACAAAATGCTCAGACCCTGTGGACATTCACAGCTTCAGTAGGGCCACAAGATTTTTCTAAGTATAGTCTGGAACAAAAAGTTTTAATCGTGCATCAAATTCTAACAGTGTGACTGCAGATCCACTTAAAAATATTTTTAAATTAATGTGAGTCTAGAAGATGTTGAGTAGGTTTTTCTACAGTCAAGATAAACTAAGTGGAACATCGTTCATTTAATACTTATGATACTTGGTTGGCTACTTAAAACTTCAGCTTTCATTCAAATGTCTCTTCTTTGCATTTTTAGGTTAACAATTATATGTTTGTCAGGCTTTCTGAGTTATTCTTACTACCTTCCATAAATATTCAATTCTAATATTGCAACTTTTTATTTTAAAAAATTGTTTGCAGCACATCTGGTAAAGTATTATCCTTGGGCTTGGAATAATGACTGTCTTAAGAGTAATTCAGCAGACATAAATAAAAATGGTAAATTAATATGGTTCTGCTTTTCAAAGGATTCAAGTGTCCTGCTTATTTTCTGCTACAGTAAGTTATCATTCATAGATACCTTAAGTTTGTTTCAAAGTTTATTGTATTATTAAAAACCCCAGAAAATTATATTAAGAATGATTTTATGCATGTTGTGACTTAGGAACAAACCTGATTTAAAATACTTTATCATGAATATTGGAAAGGATCTTCTGTGCCCTCCTTGGAGAAGCCAAATCTTTCATCTGGAATTTAATTATTCAAACAAACAAACAAAAAAGCTTTATTTGGGGGTAGTTAGAATGTTGCTTCATGATATAGTCAGAAAAATGTTCTCAAACAACCACTGCAGAAAAATATAATTATGCTCACAAATAGAGTTGTTAGAGCTGAATGAGCAATGAGTGGACAGAATGTGTTGCTTGACAAATTTAGCTCTGTCTCTGACTGCCGCTTGTTTGTGAGCTGCTTTGGTCTTCCTTGAATATATTCGTTACTCTAAATTAGTCTCCAGTCATAGTGGCAGCTCTTGTGTGTTCCCACGGCTCTGGGAGCTGTGCCAAACATGTTCTGCTGCAAGCAGTGCCTTCTGAACAGGGAGGGCTGGAGGGGATGGGCCAGAGTCAGGATCTGGTCTTCTTAGCTTGGCCTTTGGGCAAAGCCTGAACACTCATCTCCTTTTGATATAACGCCAAATAAATATTACAGATAAATGATACTACAGATAAATTTACCCAGGTATGGAAAACAGACTAAAAACTGAGAACATGGAACATCTGGATCTCATCAAAGGCAAAAATCCCAGCCAAATATGGTGGAGCAACTATCTTGAAAGCGCATCCTAATCTTAGCAGAATGGAAAAGAAATGGAACCCTTGGGTACAAAAATCTACTGGTGCAGTTACTGTCTTTGGAACAGGCTGTGAGAAAACTTGATATCAGCATGTGTGCTCTCACTGAAGGAACAGTAAATTGAGTCTAGACAGAACTTGAAGGAGCCCATACGAGCTCCCAGTGTTGACATTAACATGTTCCTTGCACTGAGGTACTAAAGTAGGAAAAGGAGCTATACCTGTAGCACAGCTGCTTGCAGTGGGTTCAGATTAATCAACCTTGCAGTTCTAAATACCACCACAATGACATTTGCAAGAATATATTAATATTCAGAAATGGAATTTTTATCTACTACTACGTATCTACTACTACTGGATAAGAAGGCATTACAGAAAAACAAGTATGTTATGGCTCAAATATTTTCAGTCTGTTCAGCTGACTGAAAAAAGATGGAAATACAATAAGAATATATGATTTTACAAGAAGATATGAAATGATATAGTTCAAGAAAGTACTGTGGATACAATGAAAAAACTAGATTCTGAGGAAAAGTATTAAAATTTGTCTTTGCAGAATGTAACGAGAATGAGATCTCTGCCTGATTTGTTATGAAGTGATGCTACTCAGAATCTACAACAGGCTGAAAGGAGGTTGTAATGAGGTGCTGGTCTCTCCTCTGAAGTGACAAATGATAGGACAAGAGGAGATGGCCTTAAGTTGCAACAGGGGAAGTTTGGATTGGATTTTAGGAAAAAATTCTTCACTGAAAGGGTTGTCAAGCATTGGAACAGGCTGCCCAGGGAAGTGGTGGAATCACCAGCTGTGGAAGTGTTGAAGACAGGTAGGTGTAGCACTGAGGCACATGGACTTGGCAATGTTAGATGAGCAGTCGGCCTCCATGGTCTTAAGGGCTTTTCCCAATCTAAAAAATTCTATGATTCTATTCTGTGATAAGGTAGAAAGTGCTGTGATAATTGCAAAATTCTGTCTTTGGTTTAGGTGGCCTTTGTTGACTTCTGATCCGTGCTGATATATGCTGATGATCAATGAAATAAACAAAAACTAGGATATAAACGAAAGTTTGAAAACTGTTCTTGAAGTGGCAAGAACCCCTAAATATATCTATAACTATGAGGAGGTGCTGAGCAAGCTTGCTTAGTAATAATCTGATACCACCAACAAATCTGACAGTGTAATACTTGGAAATATTTCTTGCTAATAATGCCCTGTGGAATGCTGAAGTTCAGATGTGCATCAGAAGCATGATTTTTAATTTGTCTGATGGACATATTTAGCCACCACCAACCACTGAAGAGAAACAATACTGCATCTCTGTAGCTTGGTCTATGCATTTTTTAAATGAACGTGCAATAAGCACATACAACAAATATGAGAAACATCTGCTGTTGAGACACATTTTTTAGTGAGGAAGGGCAGCTGATATATAAAAAAAAAAAACCTCTCTGATAAAGATTTCATGGAGGTCAATGAAGGTTAATAACTGTAATAACTGTACATAAAACCTCTTTTGAAATAGCTGTTGTTATTGCATATGTAACAACAGTGAGTGTTTAAATATGATCTTTTTGATTGGACCACTGAGTACAAACGGAAACAAGATCTATTAGAATTACATTTCCATTATTTCCTTTTTAAAAATTAAAAAATATCCAACAGATTTGTATGAATTCCAGATGTCCATCTGAGCCAAGCAAACCATCAGATTTCTGAATTACTGAAAAGGAGTTAATTGACTGTAAACTCACAGGGCTTTTTGTGATATGATTCCAGATTAATCTGAGGGAGGAAACTCTGGAAAAAAGGGACTCATGTGGCTTGAGATAAGTGATGACAAGTGGCCAAGAATGTTTGCTCTGGATTAAAAAAACATCTACTTGTAGAGGACAGTGGAACATGGATATAGCTCTGCTTAGAATTAAGCTATATGAAGGTCTTTGAAGCCAATGTGTTTGTACAGGAAACAAAGAAGGAACCAATAAGCTCTGTATAAAACAATCTTTCGTGCCCTCTCTCTTTTGCCTGGTTTAATTCTGTAGCAAGAAACATATATAATTATATTTTTTAAAAGAGGTATTTTTCAGGCAAGTATTTCTTGATTTGTTTTGATATCAGAAGATATCACCTGAAATTCATAATCCATGTATTTTTCACTGAAAAGAAATAAAATTAAATTCTTAAAAGTATATTTATCTGGTAATGTATGCTGTTTTATTTACAATGTATATACTTTTACATTTAAATAATATTTTTAATCTGCATTTTCCCTCATGGTCTATTTTTATACACACAATATTACTATACTTGTGTGAGCATTTTCTTAAAGAGTCTAAAAATCCTGTTCCCTGTGGTTAACCCCTATATTGTGGATAAAATAAGCATCATAACCATGTGGACAGTGCAGAATCATTCACCAGGCAGGATGAGTAACTGAATTCATGGGTTTGGAGTGCATCTTATCATTTGAACACTGCTAGTTATCACTAGACCTGGCATTCCTTCCTCAGTATTCAATAAAAAAAGAATAAGAAAGCAAATTATATTCTCTTCCACTCCTTATAGCACACCAAATTTCCTTGGTATTTGAAGTCCTATAAAGCCATCTGTTAGACAAATGGAAAGAGGGAATAAGAAAGCCATGTTTATAAAGTCAGGGGTCAAGGCAGACTTTAGATCATCTTTTCACAGGCAAAAAACCCATTATATAGGCAAAAACCCCTATAATTCAAAGGAATTACCTCAGAATAATTAAGATCAGAAAATGACCTTTCAGGACACATTCTGCTCACTCATTTTCTGATCTTCTGTACAGCTCTGTAGCAAAAATGGGGCAGGGAGCAGCTCCTAATAGGTTACACAGACATGAAGGATATGTGGGTGCTGTTAAACTGATATATCAGTTCTGTCTCTGTATTTCCACCCAGGGGATGTCTGAGCTTGGCTGGAATCAATAGCAAGTGCCGGGTAGCATGATAGGAATTGCTTTAAGGGAAAAAAATCCTATAAAATAACAAATAAATTATGAGCATAACCTAGTCATGTAAAATCCTCCTGAAAACATGTGGAACCAGGAGGTTTGTATAACTTTCTGTAACCTCTGGCTGGAAATGGCACAGATCTTTCCACAGAAGGCAAAATACGCCCCTTCTGAAATATGGGATGAGTGTTATCATAAAGATTTTCTTTTCTTGTCTGTGGTCTAATACAGCTTCCAAAGTTTGCCTAATGTTTCAGGCACTGGTGCTGCTTGGCCCTTTTTTGGGTGAAAAGGGGGGAAAGGAAGGAAAAGGATTATATAGTTGCCTTAAAAGCTTTTGCTGACTTGAGAATCACTTAATTCAACTCTTCATTTACCACTGGCTAAAGAAAGAGGAAAATAGGGCTTTCACCAGATGACTTCAGGGAAGATTTATGGGTGGCAAGTGGAACCAGTAGTTTCATAAATGCACTGGTTCTGCAGGGAGATAGCCATGGAAGCTGGAGGTCAATGTATTGGAACTGGTATTCGTTTTATGAGTATGCATATCAAAAAACAAACTGCAACCTTTTATTTTCTCAAAATCTACATCTTATTCTGATAATGGCAGTAATAAAAAAGGCCACGAAAGAGGAGTTGTAAAAATAAGATATATTAACACCAAAATCTCTCTGCAATTATTATATTGATGCCACTGCTTAAAGAGAAGCTTTTGAACCTGAAAAGTTGTATCAGAACAATTTATTGGCCAAAACTGAGGATGCTGGCTACCCTACACTGCAATGCATGTGTGCTGCTCTGTCACCACTTCCTCAGCTCCCGAGGAGGCAACTTATCTGAGTAGACTGTGGGTCTTCACTCCCCTCTAGTTGTTGTTTTTTGCAAAGCTCCTCATAGGTGAGTCCAGGTTATTGCTACCCCAGGTATATACTGAAATTCAATAAGGCTCAGTCACTTTGAAATTGTGTCACCCTCAGAAAGAGTATGGTCAGGCTTACCCTGATTTCAAACAGTTGTAGTTTTGCCATACGTATTTACATTGATGGTGGGAAGTAAATCTCAGGAGTTTTTGAAGGCTGACAAACCTTTTCTATGCCAGTAACATAAACTAAAAGATGTCTAGTGCTGCCAAGTGGAGTTGAGCAAAATGTTTTTGATTGCTTTATTTGTACACAGAGTAAATAAAAATATTTGTGAACACAGGTTAAGTCAAAAGTTACCAACTCGATATCAAGGTTTTCCAAAGAGAATTTTTTTTCTCAATCAAAAAAATAACATTAGAAGTTAATTACATTTAATAGTGAAATAAATGAAAAATTAAAAAAAATTAAACACCCACAACAAATAAAGCCCACCCACCCAAGCTTAATTTCATTTGATGTGAAATGGAACAGCCTTCACTCTTTTGTTTCACTGTGGAAAAAATTAGCCAGTGATTGATGGTCAGATGACACAAGTCAGCTGTTTGTGCTGTGACAATTCAAAACAATTTGCATGTTTGGTGTTCCTTTTCTTATGGCACCTTTCTACTGAAAGCCCAAATATTAACCCATGACCTCGAACTGCACATTTTTTTTATTTAGTCATGGAAAAGATGCACAATTACAGGTATTAAAAGCTGGAACTGTGAAAAAAAGTGGATTTTTTACCTCTGACACAACACTGCAGGTTTGCTGTGGAAGACTGTGTGCACTCCAGAAAGTGATTAATGTTCAGTTCTTGTTGCAAAGGAATAACTTCATTCTTTGACAGTTTTTATCTTACAGCACACTGGGTTCTCCTGTTTTCATAAGCAAATCTTTGCAAAGGGAAAGTATCTTTACCTGCTTCCCCCATCTTGCACAACCTTCCAGAGCTTCATGTGAATAAAGTAGTTTTCAACACCACTAATTTGAATAGTAGAAGCAGAAACTGATCTTATTGTCATAGTTCTCAAAAAACATAAAATAGCTAAATATTAAACCACTTGACAATTTCTTACTATATACTACAGGTATTGATTTCTTTTTCAGTGTTCAAAAGGCACAGTAAATATTTTCATTAATTGAAAATTAAATAAAAGAAAGCTAGAACTTTTTCTTCCTGTTTTCTAAGGAACTCTTAAGGACATGTGTTCAGAAATGCTTGCTGAAAGTTTTCACCCTTTAATTGCACACCATCCACTCCTGCTCCTTGCAGTTCCTGAAGCTTCAAGTTGAGATCTGAGTCTTACTCCTGCAAGCACTGACTGTACATAATCAGGGCAATCCTGTTTCCAAGACCTTCAAAGCAAATGAAGCAAGACAGGAAAAATAAGCACCAGTGTTCCTGCTTTTTCCAGCTGGGCACTAAGGGACTGAGTGATTAGGATACTTGCCCAGTGTCAGTAAAGTTTATTGCAGTAACAGGAATTGAACATATGTCTTCATTTTCCCAGGCTCCTGCTTTAAATAGAGACCCTCTTTCCTTCTGTGAAACCTTATTCTGTCTGAAATGCTGTATTCAAAATTCATAATGGTTGAACCTGAATATTTGAACATATGTTTTTCAAATTTTTTGTATTTTTACAAACTTCCAAAAAATTTGCCTGCTAACATTCTGTTTTTAAAGGCCATTACATAGTTTGGGCCTAGATGTCAGGCCACACTTTCAAAAACTTTTGCCAGCAAAAATATCTTCCTTATGCAAACGAATCAATATTTATGTGTCCTAGCTGGACATTTGCATGAACAAATATGAGTTTTGCCTGGGCAAACACTGATGCATGGAGATTCCACTGGCATGTCTCAGGATAGAGCTCGAACTAAACATGTTTTCTAGCAATAAGTAAAGTGTTTATTTTGAAAGTGTAGTTTTTTGTGACATAAGAAGAATGATGATTTTTATATTAATAAAATCTGGAGAAATAAATACTACTGGGACAGGGCAGACATGTTTGATTCTACTTTTTCTACCAACTTTTCAAGTTTAATAAACCTTCCTCTTACAAAGTTATTATTTTCTCCTTTTGCAGGGTACACTACATTATTGCTGTAATTTCTAGATGCAAGTTCTCCTACACAAATCATTAATTCAATGTCTACTTAACTTCTCAATTTTGAATGACATGCTTTGATTGGAAATTCAGGGCAATAAATCAACAACTTTTGAGGGGGCAGAAAATAGAGAAAAATCTTCTGATTTTAATTTCCATAGAAAGACTCTGTTCTTTTGCTTAGGACTTGTCTCGGGTTATCCTTGTTGGCTGTAGCTGCCCACCAACATCAAATGGAAGATACTGACTTGAGAACTGATGACTGCCCAAAATTCACGGAATTTAAATAAATCTAAATAAATATCATCTCACCCACAGTGCAATTCTTCTGTTCAGACTGGGAGGTCTTGAAGAAGCCTGTCTCCTTAATTCCTTCTAGTGCCTTGGAATCCAATCTAAGTAAAAGAAGTAGGTGCTCAAATTTAAAACTGCAATCCAAAAGACCACTGCTTAATTGCTACCAACTCATAGAAGGGTCTGAGCTCCATAGTATGACTTATTTTTGAAATATGACTCATTTTGAAGTGTGACATTTCTGAAATATGTCTCTCTCGCAGATCATCTTATGAATTCCTTTTTCAGCCACGTCCTTCAGAAAAGGGCCATGAGAGACAGAGGGATGACCTACTCTACAAACTAGATCATTTCTATAAAGAGTCAAAAATCTGTATCTATTTCTTCCTTGACCTATACCTTTCCTTTGAAAATTCCTGCTCCCAGTCAATGATGCAGGAGAAGCCTCACACTTTTTTATTTGCTATTGCAGACAGCACCAGAGATCTTTCTCAGCTTTTAGCCAGCCACAGAGGAGTGCCACCAGGTTCACTGAAAATGTATTTATCCTGATACTGCAGTCCCCGTGGTGTTGCAGAATACAGTTGTGCTCTCAAGAGCACAGCAACCCCTTCTGTCATCCTCAGCCTGATCTCCAGTTCCCTTCATGATAGTTGGCAACTGAGACCTTCAGCGTAGTTCCCTGTTTATCGTGGCCCACAAGATTGAGGGTAAAACAAAGAGACGTGGTAAAACAAAGCCAGATTGGGCCACTTTTGGGAACCTTCTTGAAACCAATCCCAGCAGGGATTTGTTTTCAAGAATATTAAGCAGTGTACACTAACCTGGCCTCGAGAGTATTCTTGCACATGTGTGGTGTAGACAAGGACTAATATGCTACTGAAGTTAATAGGGGCAGTCAACAATGGAAGTGTGACCTCTTTCATCAAAGGGCTAAAATCAGCCTTGCACAGTAATCTCATATTATACGTCACAGTCATGAATGGTTATCAATGTATAAACAAGATTCCTTTCCACAGAATAATTTAACCCTTGCTGAGAGAATCCATTCCCCTTTCTGTCATTTTTTATTAGATGATGTAATTCTGCTTTCCTCTTCACATCCTTTCCACTGTGCACCAAATAATACTAGTTTTTACTTGTCACCACAGGTGTCCTGGTCCACATAAATTGTACATTAGTTGTCCCTTCATTTAAGGGGTAATCTGTCTGGGCCTCAAAATTAAGGATGAATAGTTAATCCCTTTACTTCTACCACAGTTAAAAGTAAAACAAAGCTTTGTTTAGAAAAGAAGATTGGAAAAATTAAAATTATTACATTAGTTATTTGTACTACTTGAAATACAAGGCAACACAACCTCAGAATTTCTCTTTTTAATGTCTGTCCTTCAGACTGATTTTAGTAACTTCTCAGTTGTTTTTCCCTACTCAGCCTTCATGCCATCAGTTGCTGGGTGTATGGACTGATGTACCTACTGTGCAGAACATGTTCTGCTCTAGGTGGGTCTTACTGTTTGCAACTCAAAATGAATCATACGCAACAAGATGCTACCCCTGTCTTAATAACGATTTATCACCAAAAATGATATCAAATATCAACAATTACATAGCAGCCCGAGTAACGTTTGTTCTTAGAACTACTTAGAAGTTAAATGAAACACGTTAATAAACCCAGGAAACAGAACTTAAATTGTAGTGAACAGATTCTGCTCCAGTCACAGTTTGGGGAAATCCGGTGGCTTTTCATACTTCTGTCTTTCACAGCTTGCTTGCAAAACCTGAAAGGCTGGCATAGCCAAATCTCTTTTGGTATTTAGGTATCTTACTTCAGATAAGAGGGATGTGGTTGTTCACAAGCATTTGCCTATATGACCTTTTAAATCTTACCTTTAAAATCAGATTGTTTAATAAAAATCTAGTTTTGATGTTGAAGTAGGTTGAAGGTAGTTGTAGCTCAGGAGATACAAAATAAAAATCAACCTGTCTGAGTTTTCCCTGTAATTCTCTAAAGGCACTGAATGAGTAAGAGTTGTGGAGAAGGCTCACTGACAATAGATTGAGAAGTCAGAAAACAGAACAAAAAGTGATACATACCTTACCATTCATTCATCTTCAAACAGGAAAGTTTTCAGAAGTTTTCAATTCAAAGAAGCCCAGAAGCTACTAGCTGGGAAGACACCATGCTATGGTGTATTGAGTGCATACTTACCCAGCATTAGTACACAGGGCAGCAGGAGATGCAATAGACTTGTCAGCATTGACAGGGATGGGGAGTTGTGGGGAATTGATTTTTTATTCATCATGTACAGAGAGGTAACACCCACTCAAATTGTACAAAGAAAATGCAACTATAGGAATGCTGTTGACTGATCTGCACTCTCATCTGGTCAGCCACTTCACACAGAGAGGAAAAGCCTCATAGGAGGCCTCTATTTTTCTTCAAAACCTTCTCCTTAACTGTCTGACTGAATGTCTTCCATTCTGTGAAGTGTCAGGAGAGCTCTCTGGGCTGGTGGTTTCCAGACCACAGCTGGGAAATGGACTGTAAACAAGTGGCAATTTACACAACATTTGGGACGTAATTATCAAAAGTGCCATCTTTTTCCAATGCTGCAGTCCTTCTACCCTGCACCTGAGTGAAGCTTCTGAAGAAGAAGCCATTTAAAAGCAAATTCATGTTCATCTGAAGATGACACTTTGAAAACCTGAAATTTTCATGTAAAAACAACCCTACAATTTTATCAGACTCTTCTGGCATTTTTTCATATTGTCAATATGCTTTATTGTACACATTCTCCAACCTAACCATGAAGATTTCATCCTGCTTCTCTTGGTCTACCAGTGTTAGGAAGAACATTGTATCACACGTTTCAGTACGAAGGGGAGCCAGGAGCTGAGCATGGTAAACATAGAGAAGGTGCCATCCTGCAGGACCTGAACTTGGCAAGCAGAGCATGCTTTATGGTAGCATCCTCAGCCAAAAAAGAGCCTAGACTGCCAGAGAAGCCCACAGTGACATGGCAGGTCCAAGGTCAAGCAAGCAGGTCAGGAAGTCAGTGGTAGGATCAGTCTGTTCTTGGATGTGGTTACCAGGGTGAGATACAGTCTGTTGGTCATAGTAATGAGGCAGGTTCATGGTCAAACCAGGGAATCAGCTCAGGAGGTGAGGGTTGAGGTGCAAATCACCAGGTTATAGTGGCCAGGACTGAGCAAGCTACAGTGCAACCACTCTGACCAGAGCTGACCCCCTCAGATTAAATGCTGCTCTGGAGAGAAAAAGGGAGAGTGGCTGCTGAGGCTTCCTAGTGGTCTCAAAGAGCTCTTGTCTGGGCTTAACACCTGCTGCAATTGGCCCTGATCCCAGACTGCCAAACCCCTGGGCAGAGGGGAGCTTACTTCAGTGAGCAGTGTGCTCCATACAGACCTGTGCTTGTGCCACCATTTGCTTCAAAACACACGGCGGTCAGCATCGCTCAACATGTGGTCTGTGGGCCAGCGCTGGTTCTGGGAGTCATGGAAAGGATGATCCCAAAAGTAGTTGCTGCATCCTGATCTTCCAAAGTGCCCAGGGAAGGGATCTGTTGCATTTTGTTTGCAACATGAATTATAGTTTGTAAGGTTGCAATTGCAGCGTAATTTGGATCTGGTAAGCAGTAACGTTGAGTGGAACAAATCTGGTCTAATTTAGGGATCTAAAAATTACATGGCTAAATAAAAAAGCTAACGAGTATCTCTTAAGTAAAATCACCATGAGAAATGTTGGCATTTTGGTGATATGCATCACCCATTCTAACAAGATATATGAATGTTGATTTTAACATTTGGTCAGGGTTTTTTGCCTTCTAGTTGCTTGTGTTCTGTAAATTAAAACTTGTTCTGCATTCACCCAAATTCCTTCTCTCCATGTCCCAGCAAACCAAAAGTGACTGCTAGGGCATGGAGGAAAAAAATTATATTTATTATGTACAAAGAAGCTGGCATTGTTTATATAAAAGTTCACTCACAATTCCTGCTAAAAAAAGGCTTGAATTCTATGTTATCTCTCATGAAAATTCTAAAAAAAAAAATCTGAATTTTGGCTCCAAGTATACATAGAAAGTTCTGCAAATCTGTCCAGAGACTGGTGGAGTCCAAACTAGTGATTGGTTCTTTTGATGTCTTTAAACAGAGGCCTCTGGTTGTGTCCACTCCTGTTGTGCCAAATTACTTGCTGTGTACTCATGTTTTCCAAACTTGTGTATGAGACTATCATATAAGACAAATTTGAGAGTCCTATTAAAGTCATACCCACTTTGGCATGGATCCTGATTCCACAACTCTGTTAATGATTCTGATTCCACAACTGTGTTAGAGTGACTTAACTCCACTGCTTTAATGCTTTCTTTAATGGACCAAAGCTCCTTTGTGATTTGTAACTGACTGAAGGAGTATGAATCTAAAAATGGCTGAACTGCCTTTTGATACGTCGCAGGGGCTACAAATTGTCATATCAGTCAGAATTTTGTAAAGTAGCATTATAGTCTTACTCTCTGAAAACTGCCAATGTGAGCACAATACTTGTCAAAACTGACTTCTTTTTTATTTTCTTTCCCCCTCATAGTTCACTTTTATTTGTCCATTTTACAATCAGGCAAAGAATATGTCTAGTAAAACAGATCTTTTATCTGCATTGCTCCCTGAGAAAGGCCGCTGGTTTTGGAATTGTCTGTTGCCAGCTTCTTGGAGGAAATTGTGCTGGTTGTTCATGGTTGCTGCTAGTAAAATGAATTGTATGATCTGCTAAGCAGCAGAAGTCTCTGTAAAATTTTCCATAAAATTTGTCTTTCCAGGGCAAAGTACCAATGTATGCATCTGGGGGGGGAGAGAAATGAAAGAAAAGACAAATTTCCTGTCCCTCCTCCTACCTTCCAGAAGCTGGGAAATATCAGATTTCTAAAAAGGGACACTCTCAAACAGCAGAACTGGGATGCTCAAAGTTTGTGAGAGTAGGCTTGAGCTGAACACAGACCAGGATGTTGGGCCTAGACCTCTTCTAGCATAAATGGGTGGAGCCCCATTCCTGGAGACTGTGCTGTTTTACACTAGTTACACTTTTTCATGGAATTTCCAAATGTCTTTTCTGACTGCAAACTTTTGCTTTACTCTCTGACTCCAATTTTCTAAGAGCTGTATATTTGTTTAGTAGTATTTACCAAAAGATTAAATGACTGAAAACTTTTTTATGCATTTGTCACACTCTCTGCTTCCAGGTCCAATTCTCCTGCTAAACTTTTGGTCAATCTGAAATAATGCATGACAGCAGTGACAGTGCCTTTGGTGAAAGCTGTAGGACAATCAAGCCCCACGTATTTTTGTTATTTATATACCCAGAAGTTCCTGCTCCCGATAGGGGTTGCAGGAGTGTCAGCACCAATAGTGACTATGGCAACAGTACTGCTCCACAGACAGAGTTTTCATTCCTTGTCATCACCTTGGTAAATCAAGAAGCCCTCCCCAAGCATGGCCAAACCTCCCTATATCCTGTTGGTTGCACAGCATGCAGGCATGCCCTTTAGCTCAGCCTCGTGCTTGCTGTGTCTGGACTCAGGCGAAGAGAGGGCCCATTCAGGTGCTCCAAGCACTGTGACCAGAGAGGTCTGTGCGTGCCCAGGCCGGGCTGTCACTTCACGCGGTAACCACGGTGGGAAAGCATGTGATTCAGTAAGAACTGTTAATGATCTCCAGAAGCAAAGGAGAGCCTGGGAGGCTGGAGCCTTCCCTGCAGCAACTAACGAGCTGTGTGTGGTGCCTTTCAAAAGAGTGACTTTGATATAAGGAACAGCTCAGGCTGTTGAAACTGGTCTTCCCAGATTTTTTCAAGGGGGAATTACTGATTTAATCACTTGACTGGCCTCTGCGTCGGTTCATTGATTCATATGACGAGGATCTTAATTAAGACTAAGGTCCATCACTGCATGCAGCAGTCACTTTCTCTGTCTCTTTCCTGGGGATCTTTCAGCTTCAGGAAGTAAAGTGGCAAGCAATAAAAAGCCCATTTTGTACAGTTTATGATGAGCTGTGTGGGCCAGTCAAAAGGGAAAAAATACTTCTGAGAAGGCTTTGAATGAATATGAGTGGATCTCTGGTTATCATCCAATGGGGAAACAAATCATCTCCTTTTTAACATTTGAGTTTTTGTCAATTGCTCATTGTTACTTGTGGTTCTGGTTCCCAGACTTAGTGACCATAAATCTTCATGTGAAAGCAATGACTTCTATTTTGATTTATGTAAGATGTATTACTATATATTAAGATATGGCTAAAACAATCCCAGAGTAGACCAGATTGCAAAGAACATCTTAATGCAATTGGGACAGAACAGGTCTAGCTATAGTCCAAATCCTGCTGACTCAGGCTTCTTTCCGTTTATCTGCCTGCAAGGTTCTTTGGTGTTTTAATATGTAGGCAGCTTGGGCTGACTGGTCCATAATTTCTTAAAAGCAAATGTCTCAATCAGAACTTTATATCTCTTCAGAAATGACAGTTTTTAACACAGAAGAATATTTACGTAAAAGATCTTGTCATTGTGGCAGAGTAGTGAAGACATGTGTGAGAAATGGAACACGATGATTAGATTTATTGCTAATACAATATCTAAATATTGCCAATGCTGGACCTAAATAACAGCTCTATCACCTATTAGAAAGGATTATAGTAGTATCAGGTCATAGTCTCTCCTGTTTTGTCACAAACTTCAGTGAGTCCTCCTTGCTTTCTAAATTTCTCGGAGATATCTAGGTACAGCTAGGTCCACTTGGTCTCAGATTTGATAGACACTTTGTATCTAAAGGGTTATAATATACAAAGGTTCAGCTAGAAGCATACAAGGTTAAACTTTTTTGAGCTTGCAGGTTCCCAGTTATAAACAAACAAAACACCTATGTAGCTACTTTGGATTTTATCTCCATATTTGACCAAAATTTAGCAGTTTTATTCACCCATCCGAAAGTGAGTGTTTCCCATGTTAATGCTGATATACCCTGCAGGTGTACCTGCCAAGAGTGGGAATCCACTCAGAAGCTGCCTGCAACCACAGGAGACCAGCATGCACAGCTGGCCCAGTCTTCAGCAGCATTTCATACCCTTATTCAGGCTGATGTGCATCAAAGCCAGTCACAAGCATCTCAGCTCCCCACCTCTGGAATGCATTAATTATGGGACCATCCGGACAGTTCATCCTGAAATACCTACCTGGTGTTATCTTAGGACAACCCACAATACTTATCAGACAGGGAAAGTGTGTGTGTGTGTGTGTGTGTGAACATGTGCAAAGACGTGACTCTTTCAGTGCTATCACAGTTGTTCTTAGTTTTGTCGAAACCTTCTTATGTGTTCACAGTGTTGCAGCATGAAGTCATTTGTCCTGATTGTTTAGTCAGCCTTCAATATAATAACACGTTATGAAATAATACAGAAAACCTGCCTATAGCTGGTATCCTGCTATTATTTTTGTGTCAGCAATAATATAAAAGTGCCACAACTTCATGCATTTCATTTCCTGTATAACATGGTTGACTGGTGATCATTGGGTTCTTGCCATCATTTGAATAGTTTAACTAAAGAATTTCATTTTAACCAAGAGATTTGAGTCCTTTTGTATGCCAATCAAATACACACTAAGACCTCATATCAAGCAATCAAGAATTTCATGTCTGTATTGTCATAGTCATTCAGTGTGTTATATTATGAGAAGGATAAGAGAAGGTGCTTCATCAAACTTAACAAGACTTGTTATTGACTTAGGAAGCTGTGTCTATTCTCCGCAAGTTACAGCTCACTCTTGAAACATTCAAGTGAAATCTGCTGTTTGAAATCTGGTGGGAACCCCAGTCTGCTCCTCTGGAATTCAAAGTGTGATACTGACCCATTCTCTTAATAAAGCAGTGGGCAGCAATATGGTGTTAAGTTCTACATGAAACTGAGTATCATCTCTTGACAGCTGAGTCACACGTGTCCTGCTGCTGGTTCAGGGCAACCTGCCCCACCTGAGTAATGTTGCCTCTGTTAGGTATCATAACTAGTTTTTTAAGGTTCCAAATATGTAAATAAGTATCTGAAAGGCTTTACAGTGAGCACAGTATATGCTTTTATCTATCCTTGAGTGTTCAAATATGTTGGAAAATCTGGACTAGCAGGCTGTATTGTCTGCAAACATTAGTGAAACAAAATGAAACAAACAAAAAAACCCTATCACTGAGCTGGGAATGCTGGCATATTGCCCATGCTCCATCTCCACCTTCAGTTTACAAAAGACCTGACAGAGCAGCATTTATGCCTTTTTGGCTTTTTAAAGTGGGAGTAGCCATTAGCAATGACTTCTGGGAAGGATAATGAGAAATGTTGTTTACTATCAGTCCTTTGAGCAAATCCTTTGAATTCCTAAATCTCTGCACCAATTCCCTGGACTTGGGTTGCTTCACCATGGATTCATCATTATCTTGACCAAGCACTGTATCAGTCCTGATTGGAGCTGTCATAAGGTGTAATGAAGTGAGGTTGTATCACTAGATAGTACAATGTCCTTTAAGCTATACCAGCTCAGATATTATAGCTGCAAAACTATAGGAAAACAGCAGCCTGTAGGATTTGGATCTTTGCATTATGCTCTAGCAGAAGTTTTTGGCTTCCTCTTTTCCCTCCTGACTGTTGTTTTCTCTGGTCTCTTCTCCCAAGTGACAAGCAATAGGACAAGAGGAAATGGCTTCCAGTTGCAACAGGGGAGGTTTAGACTGGATATTGGGAAAAATTCTGTGCTGAAAAGGTTGTCATATATTGGAACAGACTGCCCAGGGAAAAGGTGGAGTCACCATCCCTGGAGGTTTTGAAATTATGTGTAAATATGGCACTGAGGCACATGGTGTATTGGTGGATTGGGCAGTGCTGGGTGCACAGTTGGACCCAATGATCTTAAAGGTCATTTTCAACCTAAATGATACTGTGATTCTATTCTAAAAGGAGCTGTTCATCTTGTAAAGAGATCTTGGGTAGAGATTGCAGAAATTCTTCATAACCAAGGAAAGGGTTACTAATCCACTTCTTACACTCTCTCAGAAGTTTATCTTCATTGAAAACAATACTCCTGCTTCTGAAAAGATAAAAGTAGTACACAAATGTGACTAATTTCCCTTGCAGAATGATTTTTTGCAAGAAATTATGTCCCCTGTATTAAAGTTCTTATGTTCAGTGTTTTCACCTCTGTAACAGTCAGAATTTTAGTTCAGCTTCAGTGTAATTCTTGCTACCAGATATATCTTTTCCATTACTAAAATCTGTCATCACAACAATGACAGAAAGAAAAAAGAAGAGTTGTACAACCTAAATACTGGCCAGCATGATCATCTTTAAGTAAAATGTGCTCTACTTGAAGATGTCCCTGCTCATTGCAGGGAGAGAGGTTGGACTAGGTGATCTTTAAAGGTCCCTTCCAACTCAAACTATTCTATGACGCTATAAAAGTATTATGCAGTCAGGTCTGCAATGGTCACAGCAAATCTTGCAGACAATGGAAGAGTGGGTGAAATCAGTCTGCCCTTCTGATGTTTATCGACATCAGAAATCCATGTTTGCATTGGATATCTAGTGTTCTTAGTGTTTATACAGAGAATAAAGCAACCCTGGAAAATGAGTCATCTAATCCTAAAATAGGTTGTGTGTATGATATGTCAAGTGAACCAGCATTTGGAAAGGTCTCTTTCTCTTCAGTGACTTCAAGACAGCTGAAGGTGACTGCCATAACAGACATTATAAATGATACTGAATTGTCTGAAGTCATGTGACATGAATTCTATATCCTATCTTATAATGAAAGAATCGGGTTAATATATGGAAGTTGCACAGCCCAGTAAAGAGTCTACTAGCTCTTCTGAGTCCCACCAGTAACAAAGAAAAGGGCAGTGAGTTGATTTCTTACCTGATGTAAAGCAGGTAAGAAGGTAAGGTTTCACTTAGGTGAAGTTGAAGATCTGTCTGATATGTTTTACATTTTAGTACCTGGAATTGGGTTTCCCCTCACCCCAGTACAGCTGACTTTGTCATCTATGCTGGCAATGGAAAGCAATGAGAACCATTAGCATGACATTCATTGACCTACCTTAAAAATCTGCTTAAGACAGAGCAAAGTAACTCCATAGTTTGTGTTAGTTGGACTAAGGGCCCATTGACTCTAAGAAGAATTTACAGTGTTTAACTCCTGTGTAAATGTCCACATTGTACCTTTCAACCATCAGACAAATGGTGTTGCTAATACAGGGAGTAGTTGATTCCACCTTAATTTATCAAGGTCATAGAGGAAACTTGGAGAATACAAAGAGTTATCTAAAAAAGCTGTTGTTTTATTTGGTGCACCTACTTCTGACCTATTTTGCTTCTCATACAGCTACCATTACTAGGGTATACAGGACAGACAGGGCATGTTATTTCTCCCACTAAAACTGGCCTTGGTTCTGGTGGCTCAAGGCTGTGCTCTCCTTAGGCACCAGTGGTGCATCATGTGCAGAAAGCACTCAGCATGCCTGGAAAGCAAACTACTTCAACTTAGGTGTCTTCCATGCAGTTTAAATGCTCTTGTCCCAGGCTTTAGCTGTGAAGGAGTGATTGTGATATTGGGCTTTCTGTTGGAACATAAAGTGAAGAAAACACTCCCATTTTTACTACTCAGAAAAAAGGATTCTCTCTTCTCCCTCCTAACTACTACTGAGATTTTAGAAGAAGAAAAGGCTAGCACATTTTTTGGCACAGAAACACTTCCAGATTGTGTCTTATTTCTTTGAACTATGCAGGCTAAGATAATGATATAAGGATAATTATATTTCATGCTTCAAACTGAAGTTGATAGGAGAAAAATATCCTTCTGTGTGGAGCTTTTACATCATGTTTAAAACATCTGTTATTAGCTGAAGCCAGAAAGACCTATGCATGTATTTAATGAATATATTTAAAGAATGGAGAACACAACCAGCATTAAAAAAAAAAGGTCTTTTTCTCCTTATATTAGCAAATCTGGTATTTTAGTTGCATCAACAGTAAAGTCACCAATGATGTATCCCATGCTGATCATGAAGTGTACCAGAAAAGGAATTCACTAGAGGCTTCAAAGCATGCAGTTTCCAGAAAAAGATAACAGTAAGATTTTAATTTTTACAAAAAACTCCAAAACTTCTTACCACATGAAAAAAGCAAAAATCTTCAAGAAAAATATGGAACACTTCTTTAGAAGCACCCTCACCAAAAAGGAAAGAAAATGCAATGGTTTAGACTGCTAGATCTAAATGAAATAATTCAATTCTGCTTGCAGAAGAGATTAGGACCAGAAAGCAAGAGCCTGTTTCCTGAGGGCTGCTAAGCTTCATCACTGAGGGACACCATGGTTGGGCCATCTATATCTAGGCAATGCCTCTCTACAACCCCTGTCACTATTGAGGAAGCTGAGTAGACATGTATTTGTTGAAAGCTATTTCAAAATTAGTTATTAGATAGGTGGCTGCAAAGGGCCTGGATCGCCCCTCATTTAGGTTTTGTGCATTTTAAAACCATACTGAGTTAACATAGATCGTTTAGCAGAAAAAAATATGAATAACGAAACTCTTTCCAACTGTAACTGAAAAAATATGAATAATGAAACCTTTTGGAACTTCAGAAGAAAATTCTTCTGAGGGTCTTTGTTGCTTGGAATGAAGCTGGAGAAAGAGCACTTCAATAATGCAATACTAAGCAGTAAGACTTAGTTGGCATTTGGGGTTCTGCTGGGACATGATGCAGCAGGACCTCTGTGTGACAGCTGGCAGACTAGCAAAATGCCTAGTGAAATAAATGAAATCCATCTCCTGGAAATGAAGGAAGGTGGTGGATTGAGGCTGATTATCTGTGATATGAAATCTTCCCTCTTTTGTCTTGTTTCACCTATAGTGCTCTTCATGCAGATGCTTTCATGAGAGGGAACTGAAATGTAATTGAAAACCTTATGTTACCAAATGAATTCCTGTGGAAGAAGAAGGAATTCCTTTGTTCTCTTACTTTATCCTCCAGAATAGATTTTGTAAATTTCTGGAAATTTTGTTTTTCTTCTTGTCCATTAAAGTTACAGAACGACTGGATATATTATTATGGGGTTTTTTTTGCCTGTAACTCACTAATTTTGATACTTTGCATTTAATCACTGTGAGATCTTGGAGGTGTGATAGATAAATAAATAAATAAATAGATATAATTTTGGAGTTCTGAATTTGTGATTTGTAAAAAGGGATGAAATATCAAGATCACCAGACTCTGGTAAAGACAACTCTTTCACACTATCAGGGTAAAGAAAGAGCTGCAGAACATAAAAGTTGTGCCATTTGGAAAGGAGCTGGGGCAACATCTGACAGGATATCTGACAAAGCAGTTTGCTTGTATGTGTCTTGCTGTACACAACACGAAGCTGAGCCCTGGCAGAAATTCTTTGAGCGAAAGGATGTTATTAGGTCCCCCTTGCCTCTGCGACTGGCAACGTGACTGTAGCTGACTGATTAACAAAATTGCTGATCGTAATTTTTAGTCTGGAAATTGTGGGTCGTGTTTCTTTTTTTTTTTTTTTTTTTTACTTTGTTGTTAGAGAACGGGATAATAATTCATGATGAGACTATATAGGCTACAATAAAAAAAACCCAAATCAACAAAAAACATAAAACAAAAACCTTTGCAAAGCAGTTGGTATTCAGTTCTCCGACAGGCAGATTTTAGAATAAAAGGTTGCTAACATTTTGGCAGTGTTTTCCTCAGGCTTTCTCTTGTATTTCTGCCAAATATCTCACAAGGCTCAGATTTGATTAAAATGGCAATGCTCTCTGCTACTTGAATGTAATTAGAGCCATTCATTACAGCTTTAGTTGACAGTTTGGCAACCTGTACATTTTTCTGAATATGGACAGTATTCCATGGAAACAGTTCAAGGGAAGAGTGCAAGAAGAGGGTCCTCTCTTGAACTGCAGCAAATGGAAGGCTGTCTATATATTTAGAGAAGTTTACAGGTTTCCAAACTGTCAATCGAAGCTGCAAGGAAGAGCTCTAATTAGATTAGCCTAGCAGAGCACCATAGTTTCTGTCAGCCAGCTCCTGCAAGATCCTGCAGCATAGTTATCACATATGCTATGGGACCATTAAGTATTTCTACTGCAAGTCACTCTATTTCTTTGCTATTAAGCCCAGCCTTAGAACACTGTTGGATGGAACGTAAATCAAGTAAATGTAAACATTCTCTGCAAGTCAGCTTATTGAAGAATTTAGGAGATTTTTAATCTGCTTGAATCTCCCACTCTTTCTAGTGTGTGTAAAATAAAACATTACTCCAATAAGGTCAGAACAGTCCTGGACTCCTTTCAGGTGCCCAATGAATGGTATCTTTCTGTTTGAAATATTAAGTCAACTATTGTTATTTTCATTTTGCATTCTTCTGGGCTGTGTCCTGACACTGATAAAATATAGCAAGAAATGCCATTTAAAGCATCTCCCAAACCATCTGAAAACATAAATCCTGTTGATTCCACTCAATTTTTCTTGTCATTAAAGTAGCAATGTCTTAGTCCAAAATCTGATGAGAACAGTTCTTTGTTTCCCATGTGGTTCTTTCCAGTTAAAAAGGAAAAGGAAGAGTGCAGATTAATGGATGGGGCAATCAGTAGTTTGGTTTTGCACCGCTTGTTGCTGGGCTACCTCACTGTGTGAACCAGGGGATGATAGCCTCATTGCCCTTTTGGTTTCATGGCAAACTGAATACCGAGCCTTTGCAGGAGGGAGGGTGCATCTGCATGAAAAATGGGTTCAAATTTGGGATAGTCTTGAGGTCATTTGTTTGTTTATGTAATTGAACACAAAGCTCAGTTCCTCTCAACAGCAATAGGAACAGGCAGACCACGAGCCTTTGCCAAAGTCTCCCACCAGACAGTTGAGGCATGTGCCAGGGAAACATCTGTCTCTTTCTGCCTCAATTCCTTTATCCTCTGACATTTAACTGCTTTCCTCATTCCCAGCCTTGTTAGATGTCCCTTGGTCTGGAATCTCAGAAAACTTCTGGGTGGAGCAGTGGCTTTGGGCTGGACACTTAGAAATGCTTTTATTCTGCTTTGCTGTAGATTGAGTTGCAGAGTTGTCACATGGAAGGTAGCAGGAAGCTGTCGCCTTCCTGATCCTGAGCCACTTCCCTTTCCTCCCAGATCATCTGAACCTCCTTGAGCAAGCTTGATGTAATTTGTTTTACAATACCTATGATGTCCCTTGGGGTAGTTGCTTGCTATGTCTGTTCTATTTCATTTATCTTAATCCTTGTATATTTTATACTGTGTTAAATACATTAGAAAATGAATCAAGAGAAGCTGACAAACAGCATCCTTATTGTCACAAATGTAATCACAAATGTTTGACTATTTATGTAGTATTCTCTCTTTCCAACTTTTCAGCTCATCATTGCAAATCCATTTTACTCCCTTCCCATTCTTCTTGGAACCTACCTCTGTGTGATCTCCTTTCTTTCCCACACAGAATGTAAACAACAGCTTTCAGATGCTGCTGTTTGACTTGGCAGAGGACCTCATGGGCGATACCTGCTCAAGTGATTCTAACTCATAAATTGGGATTTTACTGGCAGGCCAACTGTACTCGATGCCTACCTCTGTGCAAATGCATCACAGTTGTGTTACAGTCTTCCATGGCTTAGTCTGAGTTAAAGTCCTGCTTCTCATGGGAGTGCAGTAAATACATTGCAGTGCAGAAAGTTTTCTTATCCCTCAGAATTTTTTTATGAAGTTCTGTCTGAAATTTTCTCTAAAACGTGTATGCACTTAGATGTAAGAAGCTGCTCAAGTCACCTTAAGAAACATCCTTAGCTCCATGTGTTCTTTTACTAAGTGTTGAATATGAAAGGCAATTTGAAACATATGTAGGTATGTATAAGTAGGTGTAGCAAGTACACAATTTGACTCTGAGACTACAGATTGAAAGCAAAATAAAATATTCTTTGGAGAACTCTGTTGTTATTTTTGTTTCTAGTAGTTTTCTAGTAGCTCATTTGTGGTTCCCTCCTCTGTATTGCAGTTTGCACTGAACACGTGACTTAGACAGAGATGGCTACAAATGGCCTTCAAATGCATTCCCTATCTGTCTAGGATTCTCAGCACCATTTCTTTCACCTGATGCATGGCCACTGTTGTGGCCAAGTATATCTCACAAGACTCCAGGATTCACACTTCAACCCATTTCTCTTTTCTTCAAAGACTGTGTGACTGATACTACAGCCATATTACAAGTTCAGTCCCTGGCATTAGAATCACAGAATCACAGAATGGTTTGGATTGGAAGTGGTCTTAGAAACCATCTAGTTCCAAGTCGCTGTGCCATGGGGGGTTCCTCTCCATCTTTCTTGTAAGATCCTTTCAGGTACTGGAAGGCTGCAATTAGGTCACCCCAAAATCTTTGTTTCCAGGCTGCATAGTGAGTCACAAAGGAAAACATTAAAATAACACCTTTCCCCTCAATACCATCTTTTCTCAGGCTCAACATCATTCTGTGATTCCTGACTATTTTACCTCCTTCACCCCTGTGTGGTGCAGGGAGATTGGGAAAGTGGGTTATGGTCAGTCTATAACAGCTCTTCTCTGATGCTCCTCCCTGCTCATGCTGCCCCTCTGCTCCATCTGGGTCCCTCTCACAGGATGCAATTCCTTCAGGATAAATTCTGCTCTAGCCTGGTCTCTCCCCAGGGTGTAATTCCTTCAGAAAATATCCACCTGCTCCATATGATGTTCTTCATGGGCTGCAGTGTGGGCATCTGCTCCACTGTAGCCTCTCCAGGGACTGCAGTTGAATCTCTGCTTGGGGGCCTGAGACACCTCCTTCCCTTCCTTCTGCAAACAAAACCAGAGTGTTTGTTTTGGATGTTCAGGCTCCCCCCATCACCACCATCTCTCACATGGCAACTGAGGCTGCAGTTTTAAGTTGGGGTACTTTTACCCTCAAGCTCCTCAGGACCACAAGGGTGGGAAGTTTGTAAATACCCTTCTCTGCAGAGATTCTCTGATTGGCCTGTCAGCTTGTCAGGGTATCTTGCTTCCAGCCATCTGCTCAGAGGAAGAAAGGCCACTCTGACAACTTAGTTGCTATTCTGGGCCTCTCTGGCATCTTGCTGCATGTCAGAGTGCTTTCCTGGTTATCACCAGCCAACAGAAGACACTTTCTTCTGTTTCCTGTATCTACCTGAACTAGCTTTTGATGTGATCCACTCCACTACTCTTTGGCTGCTCTGGAAGGTGTGTTGGGCAGTGATATTACATGATGGGGTGCCCTGCAGCCCTGCTTTGGGATTTGCCACATTTGTTGGCCAGAAATGTACCAGTGATATCCGTATGACTAACGTCAGATCACATTAGGTTACAACTCATACATTTATGTATGTAATGTATATATTTAACTTATAATAGATTTTAAAATACACAAGGAAGAAATCTCAGGTTTAATCTATTCAAAATTATATCAGAAATGTTGCTCTTTCTGCCTCTTTCTTCCCTGTGGTGGGTTGACCTTGGCTGGATGCCAGGTACCTGCCAAGCTGCTCTATCATTCCCCTTCCCAGCTGAACAGGGGAGAGAAAATAAAATGGAAAACAACTCGTAGGTTGAGATAAGGCAGTTTACTTAAGCAAAAGCAAAAGTTTGCATATGCACAAAGAGAAAAAACCCAAAACTTTGTTGTCTACTTCCCATCAGCAAGTGATATCTGGCCACTACCTGGGAACAGGGCTTACATGAGTAGCACTTACTCCAAAAGGAAAACATTACAAATAACTAATACTCCCCCTTCCTCCTTTCTTACTTAGCTTTTGTATCTGAACTGACATCATATGGTATGGAATACCCTTTGGTTAATTTGGGTCAGGTGGCCTAGCTGTGTCCCCTCCTAGGAGCAGCCTATTGATGGGGGAGGACTGTTAAGAGGCGGTGCTGATGCTGTGCCAGCGCTTCTCAGCAGTAGCCAAAGCACTGGTGTGTTATCAAAACCTTTCTAGCTACCAGTGCAAAGCACAGAACTGTGAGGGCTGCTGTGGGAAAAATGAACTCCATCTCAGCCAGACCCAATACATTCCCCTTGCCCATTTAACTCTCTGTTTCCACTGAAAGGGTTATTCCATTCAGCCCTCAAATATAGTCTCAAAGCGCAACTTTTAGACCAAGTTTCTTGATTTAGTGTTAAATAATTCATTTCACCCCAAAACCTGTTCTAGTTGGTTTTTTTTTCCTCAGCCATTCTTCTTGGTCAAATTAGGTATTATTTCTCTCCTTTTGGAATCTGCAAATTATTCTTTGTTAAGCCAAGGGTTATTTTCTGCATAGTTCTACTGACTGAGAAATGTAATGAATTCCCATCCTTTCACTTTGGTGATTTTTAGGCACATTTGCATGTGAAATGGATTCAGTTCCTACAGAAATTGCTATGTTAACAAACATGTTGGATACAAACGTGTAAGGGAGTTAAGGGCAGGTAGATAATTTGCTTGGTTGAAACCAGATACCGTGGCACTTGCTCCTGCAGCAATTTGACCCTCACTCTTAGCCTTTCTCACTTCAGCTCCCTGTAACACAGCTGTCAGCCTCAGTTCTCTCTCTACTCTCAGCCCTGTGACCAAGGCTGTGCCTACACTCTGGATGCCAGAGCCAGCTCCAGACTCACTGCATGGTGTTAATGTGTTGCCCCTTTCCCAGAAAGGACTTGATCCCCTCATATGGCAGAGTGATGAAACTGCTTAGGCAGCTCTTGCCCTCTAAGTGCCCACTCTCCTCCTTTGAATTCGAAGGGTTTATATGTGGGTATCGACACTGCCAATAGTATTTCAATGCTGTGTGTGTAAAACGTGAGAATTGCAGTGGTTTGTAGCCCAACAGGGAAAATGTGAAGATAAATACCCTGCTATTTTAATGAGACAGTTGGCTAGGTAGCATTTTTGAGCTTTTCAAAATTCTGTCCTGTAAATCCCCTCCTCAGTTCATGTTTGCTTAACTAATTTCAAGACTCCTAGATCCTATAGAATCACAGACTCCTAGGATCATTTCGATTGGAGAAGGCCAACCATTAACCCAGGACTGCCAGGTCCACCCCTAAACGGTCTCTCGAAGGGCCATACATACTGAACGTTTTTAAGATGAGACTGGATGTGGCACTCAGTGCCAAGATCTAGTAATCACAGTGGTGTTGGATCAAGGGTTGGACTTTGTGATCTTGGCGATCTCTTCCAACCCAGTTGATTCTATGAATTTTGAACCCTTCCAGGTACTATAATTCCACCACTTCCCTGGGCAGACAGTTCCACCCTTTCAGTGAATAAAATTTTCCTAATATCCAACCTAAGCCTTCCCTGGTGCAACTTGAAGCCGATGAGAATGAGGTACAAATAAATTCTTTGTATGCATTGATTCTTATAATAAGCTGGATGCATTTGAAGCAGGGGGACTTCATAACTGAACTACTTTTAAACAAAATATGAGAGCTACAGCAGCAAAGGCACAGTTTGGCAGGTATGTTATCACCGTGCTAGGTAGGTTTCCTACAGTGCTGAACTTCCCAGCACTGGGCAGGACACTTGTGTGGGTGCTAATATCTTTAGCTTGCCATCCAAGCTGCACAGTGCCTTACTGAGCATGGCAGGGTGAATTCTGGCCCAGAAACAGAGACCTGGAGCCATACCCCTTGCATGCGGTCTGGGTGAGTGAGCGTTTGTTGCAGAACATCAGTAACACTGGATATTAGATAATTATGGATGTCTGCCTCCGTTTTGGCAATCCTGAGGGTTTATCACTGATGTGCCTTTGGCAGTGCTGGGTTCTGGTTTATCTTGCACTGCTGTGTACTTCTGGAGGCTGGAATCCACACGCCTCTCCGAAAAGAGAAGTAGATTTTCTGTGGGTCGTTTCTGATGTCCCAGCTTTGTTAAATGAGTTTTACCTGACCAGAAGGGTGAGTGGCAGCACAGGGTGTGGCAGGGGCAAAACCACAGGAGGTACTGGTTGCCCTGTCAATACACATGTGCTGACTGGCCACCTGGTAACCATCTCTGGCCACACACAGTGGGTGCATCCCCTTTGACAGAACCATCTTGGTTTGTTTTTCTTTACCCAAACAAAAAAAATTGTAAAAATGTTTCATCTTTGACATCTTCATCCACCCAGTCAAGTGTGAATAAAAATATTCTGTTGTTTCAACAGAGAGAAGGAAAGGGAAATGTATGAGTGGACAGACTGTGATCATCTAAACCTTCTTTCCTGAGAAACCCAAAGTAATCACAGATCTCCAGAATCCAGCAAAATAAGAGAAGCTCTCTGGAATGCTGCAAAGGAGTATTTACTATAAAGGGTAAAATATGTTATAGGTTTATTATTTTGGTTCAGAGCAGTAGGACTTTATGAATCCCCAACTGGAATACATATGGGAAATGATTTGATTTTGATGACTGGAAGACAAAACATGGCCATATCAAACCAAATTTCCTTCCTTCTGTACAGTTTTTTGAGGTAGGGTTTAATGTTTTCCCCGGAGAGAAAAATTAAATGTTTTCTTGAAGAGTATTTGTAAAACTAAAGAAGTCTACATGCTTGTGACATCAAATCACAAATGGAGTGCTATATTGCCCTGTGGGCATGAAAATTTCAAGCTCTTTAGTACACTATTATAATAAGTTTAAAATGCATTTCTTGCAAACAGTGTAATTCCTGGAGACACTTTAGTTGTACTTTGGCTTACAGATTGTTATCACAGTTGTGGAAAGAAGAGAAGAAAATATTTCTATTTCCAAACACCAGAATCAGACTGACAGGCCTGTGCTCTCTTTGAGGGATCCGCAGTGACTTCTGTTTTCCTTTAACTACAAAGCTGCTTTCCAACCCTTATGCAAAAGCATTAATCTTTGCTAGAAACAAAACAAAATGCATCTATTCATAAAGATCCCTCTGAGAATTTATCTCAGTATGCTTTCAAGAAACAGTTTTTAAATGCTTTCACTAAAGCAGGTTAAATTAAAAAGAAAGATTTGACCTGGAAAAATAGCAATGACGTTTAGTCAGATGCCCCAGTGTCTGGCCTTGCTGTCACATTCAGGTTAAGAGGCCATTGCCAACATACCAGTCATTCTGTCCCATGTATTTCAAAGAAACTGGGTTGTAATAACTGGGGACAATTTGTGACAAAATAATATTTAGCTCACTGAAGCCATTTCTGATAATTTGGGCTAGAAGGTAGTGAGTAGATTCCCCAGTTCATGTCTGAATCTTGAAAGCTCTGATTTTATTATGCTGAAGTGACTCCCCATGGACTGATGTCTTAAATATCCTCCATGAAGTTAATTTCATAGCTTTTCCTGGCACCTTATTTCTAATTTGCATCTGGGTTTATCCTGTCTTCACATGAAAATTTCCCTAATTTTTAATCTGCGTTTTTTCACGTTGATGCTTTATTTTATTATTTCCTGGTCTTCCCAATTGGTTAATAAGACTGATTTATCTCTTCTCTAATATCCATTCATATGTCCATGGAGAATCCTGGTTCTTCTTGATCTTTTCTTTCCATGAAAGCTTCTTCATAATTGAAGATGTTCTCTTTTAAACTCTTTTAAATTCAAGAGCATTTTTAAAATTTGTCCCTATATGTAAAAAAATCCCAAACCAAACCAAAAACGAACAAACAAACAAACAAACAAAAAAACCCCAAAAAAGCAAGATTGGAGCTAGCTGTGGTGACATAGTTGTATTTTTCATATGGTGTTTTTATTAATACTACCCAACATAGTGTTTAACTTTTCTCTGACAGTCACAGTAACTCAGGTACAGTGCATTAACAGCTTTAATCTTCTCCTGATATGACTTGCTGATGTCTTTATAATGGTGGTTTTGATTAAGTCTGGATTAATTTGAATGAATTTCTCCCATCTGATTCAAGTAATGTTTATATATTTAAAACCCTGGACTTCCGTACAAAAATTCAGTATTGAGTTTTAACTGTCTCTTTTGGCCCGTGAACAGACTTCAAATGCAAAGTTTTTGACACTTAATTCAAGAAATATAATTAATTTTAAATGACTCGGTGCTTGAAAAGTGTTGGAAAGTGCAAGCTATGAATGCCTGGCTTTGCTGACCTAAGGAGAACTAACTACACTGCTGTGACGTGGTAGAAACATAAGAAAAGGTAGGGTAAACTGCTGGGGTAGTGGGAAGAAGCTAGTAGCTGCTCCCAGGAAGGAAAACACATGCAAAGACAGAAAAACAGATCTAAGCTGAAACTGTCAGCAAGAGAAGTAATTTTGTTGGAGCCGTGACGGAGAACTGAAACATTATAGACTCATAAGAACCTTTAGTAGCAGGACGTGATTTCATAGTAACTTGCAGAAAGTAACTGGATAACACTTCGGACTGGAGAACAGCAACTTCTAGCCTGAAAAATGTACCCATGCTAACAAAGATGGAAATGGGCTTTCACATCTAACTCTTACAGGGTTTTCCTGTATGTTGGCTAAAATGGATTTTCATTTATCACCGATGGCCGGAATTTACCCAGGTCTTAACTAGGATGGAATAAACCCACTAATGCAGGTATGAAATGGTATTCTTTGAAAACGTCTTCCTCACACTGTGTTTTTTTCCAGTCTGGTTTGTAGTACATATTTCCTGCATGTCATTAACATAAAATGGATTGCTCAGTAAATCTTCTAATTTGGGCTTCTGCTAGACTAAAATCGTCCACGTCAAGGACTGTCCATATCACATCAGTGAAAAAGATCTCATTACTTGTTTTAAAATTCTGTGTTGTGACTGATATTGTAGTCAATCCCAAAATTGGTACCGCTTCCTAAGGGATGAATTCTTAAATGCTTGTGTTCAGTTCCTTGTCCTGGTAGGATACTTCAACAAGACTGGACTGGATTATAATTATGCATCAAAAAGTTTGGTAGAGGATTTCCTTGAGGAGATTTAAAATTTCTTGCAAACCCTTCCATTACAGACAGTATCTTTTTCATTCTTGCCCCAGATCTGCTACTACAGAACCAGCAGCTGATTTTCTGTGGCTTACTGGTCCCCCAAAAAGCACATAAATGCTGTACCTTTGCTTCAGCTTCATGCTAAAACAAGTAATTTACTTTGTGTTGGTTTGAAAGTGCTCCAGCTCAGATAGTTTATTCTTGTTGATGATCTTCTGTGATAAGATACTGTACAACTTTACAGTGTCACACACTAACCACAGCAGCATGCAGGAGCTCACATGATGGTCATTTAATATCCATGACTCACAGTCCACAGGACTAGGATTGCAGCCAGCTGGGATTTGTTCTAAGTGGCGTGAAATGACAAACAGTGCATGATATACAGCTCAGATACCAAACATGGTGGCCGAGCATTTAAAAAAACCTGGCTCCTTGCCCTCCTCAGTAAAAAAAGAAAAATTTAAAAAAAGTAATGCCATAGATTTACCCAATAACTGCTGAGTATTATTTTCCAAAACTTCAGAAAAATTAAGTGCCAAAACAAAGAACATGGCACCTTGGCCTTTCTGAGTGGTTTCTGCACCCTCACTGGTCTCCAGTTGTTTCCTTTTGTTTAATTTTTCAGTCTGAGGTTTATGGTGGCAACTGCTAAGTGCCCTGACTGTGCTTGTGACATCTCTGCCTGGGTTTTGTATGTAAAACTGCGACTTACTTTCCCTGTTTTGATATTCAGCTGGGATGTTATACAGTTGCGGAGTGCAAGAGGGATTAGATGTTACTCTGTGATTCACCCAGTCCCCGAGGACAGCTATATAAAGATCATCCTCTTCCCCTTGGCTCCAGGGAAGCTAGGGGGCAGATTACGAGCTAGCGGAAAAGACGAAGGCAGAGAGAAAAAACACTCCCCATCTGCAAAGAGGTTCCTGGAGCACACATTCCCCTGCTCCCACACTGCACAGACCTGGGAACACTGCACTCCACTGCTCGGCTATGGTTGGTATAGCCATAGAGGGGCAGCTCAAGGGAGAACAAAGCCACTAAAAGTTCTCTTTCCCACATTGGGACGGCTCCCTTCACAGAAGTTTCTCAAGGTTTCCTTTCTCAAGAAGAAGAATGTGATGGGAAAGCCAGGACCTGGGGACTCTGTTGTTTACAGATGCCTTTTCCCTATGGCCTGGGAATCCTGAAATGCAATGGCCTTGTAAGGGCAGGTTATTTTCAGCCACTCCCTTCATTATGTTCCTGTTAAACCCATGGCTTAAGTGGGGCTTCTGTGCTGGAGAGGTTTTGCACTGGGCTGTCTGCCCAGGGACAGATTACAGCGAGAGTAGACTCTGACAGAAATAGGTGCCTATGTGTGTATACCTCCAAGTCTTGCAATGAGAATATCGCTGTTAGAGGTCAAGTATTATGCTTGCTGGTATTTCCCTCATTTACTGAAGTCAGTTGACACTCCTTTGCCAGTGCTGCCTATTTTTGTAACAGTCCCACAATGGCAGGAATTTTCTCAGTTCAGTCCATACAGAAATGACACAACTTGGGATACTTTTGCCCCTGGGACTTTGTTAAGAAGTTCAAACTCTGTGTTTTCATGCTAAAATTTCTTCTAGATTACTTGTTTACTAGTGAGAAGTGCTTGAAATTGATTTCTATAAAATATTTAATTGTATTTTATGTGTTTTATCTGAGGCTTTAATATTTTAAGACTATTATTTTGTTCTCTGGAAACTCTTGTCTTTCCTAATCTCTCAGAAGGAAAACTCTGAATTCCAGAAAAGAAAATCAAAATAAGTGAGTCACGGGGATTTTTTCTAAATCAGTATTCTCTGGTTTTAGACTGCTTTACAAAACACTTTCAATTATGTATTTAAATTCAAAAGTCTCATACTTGTTCCTTATTTCGCTTTTCTATGTTCTTTTATGGAAGAAACAAGATATGATTTGGAAAATCTGAAGAAAGAACAAAGCTGAAAGCTGACAGCTACGACAACACCTGTCTCAGCTTCTGCTTCCTGTGTTCTGAGTAGCACATTTAGTTACATTTATCCTGCTATTCTTGCATCACCATTTTGTCCCGCATCTTGCCACATACAGCAGGGTTTTGCTGCTTCAAAGTCTTTGTCAGCTCTAAAGTCACTGCTCCATGTAGCTTATTTAAGATGAAAAGTCTTTCCAAAGTGGGAGTTTGGCCTTTTTACAACAGGAGCACAGCAGAGCATTTTATTTTATTTTTTTCACTTTTTAATTAAGAGTTTTGCTGTAGTACTATCTGGTATTACTATTGGCTTTAGTAAGGCTTCACTGCCTTAACTTTTGTTTTCAAAGTTCATTATGTTCAAATGTATTTTCTTTTAAAATATGTGTTGCTATTCATGTTACTGAGAGCAAACTCAAAGTGCCCTCTATAAGAAGGTAATGAGATTTGTGATGATTCTCAGTTCCTCGGGGAATTATTTCAGCCTTAGATGGCACTTTGGTAACACTCTGTCCATGCACAGGTAAGCTTCCCTTAGTTATAAGCAGATACTTAATATAGGGCAAGATCAAAATCCATGACAAAGGTTGTAGTGACTTACTGGGTCAAGGATTTTACCTTAGGATAGTGAAACACAGAAATAAATAGACATGAACAATGTACTGCACTGTCTCCCTTGCTAAACGACATCACTTTTGGCATGAATCTTGTACCCAAGCAAAGCCCTTCTGAAGTGAGAACTGTAGTGTGCATGAAGATGAATTCATACCATGCTACCCACCAGACTTTTTGGGTTGTTTTGTGTATTTTGGCAATAACATGCAAGGAAGAGGGACATGAATTTATAAACATTTCTTCTCTAGTAGTAGATGACACTGTTAAAATGTGTTTAAAAATTTGTCTATCTGGCCTCAATTTCTTTACTGATTGGCAATCTAAACTATGTTTCTTACAGATTACTGAACACTGAATTGGTAGATATCTAGCAGAACATTTCAGTCACCTTCTGAGAACAGCTGTTCCTTTTTAGCAGTTTCCATTGAGTATTGATCCCATCTTGGGTCAGCTAGGCTCTGGAGTGTACTGTTGCTTTCTGGCACAGATATGAGAATAACTGATGGGATTATAATTTTCAATAAAATGCTGGGTTGCAAAGAACAACAGAAGAAGAAGTTTTGCAGAAGTATTATCTAATCTTAACTCTTTAATGTCATAAAATTGTGAGGGAGAGTTAAAAAAAACCCCAAATAGACTAATGAGGCATTTCTTGGATTTTGAACAACTAATTTTTTCTCTACCTTGCTCTATAGTCTATATTTCCAAAAGAGAAATCATTGGCATTGACACTGTGTTGTTTGGAAAAAATTGGTGTTCTGAGTCCTATCCTACATTTTGCAAGGCTGTCGGTGCTTCTTTACACAGTCTCAGGGTACCCTACCTTCCTTTGTCTACAAGCCTGTAGATAAAAGGCTTGAGTGAAGACACTTTTCTCATCTAATTCACAGCACTGCCCCTCTCTCTGTGCATCAACTGTTAGCCCACTGTTCTTGCTTTCTACTGTCCTGCACTATTTCTTCTAGTTTGTAATAGCAATGTATGCAATTGTGTAGGTCTGGGTGATGTATATTTCAATTTGTTTTGCTTAATAGTTCTGTTGTGCTGACTTGTTGCCTCCATAGCTCTAGTGTGGTTCTCTGACTGGAAGTCATGATCAGAAGGTCATGTCTTCATGGACATATTGCATATTATAGTATTGCTGAAGACAGGATCAGAAGATGTTCTGAGCATGTGTTTTGGAGAGGACCTATAAAATTTCAGTGAAGCTGAAGGATCTGTTTCACATAGCAAAATGTCAAAAGAGTTTAAAAGGCCCTTAAATAGGATTATAGAATTCAGTGTCTCAGTCCACTTGGACCTTGAAGGTCTTCAAAAATCATATGAGGCAAAAGGGAGGGAAAGTCTGTGAGATCAGAAGCTGTAAAACATTACAGTCTTGCAGATCATATTTCTGGAAAGGATCAGACTGATTCTTGTAGCTGAATTTGCCAGGGAGGGAAATGAACAAAGAAATACGCAGCTTCAAAGAGCTGGACTGAGCTTGGGTGTGAGCTCATTTCACAGCAAATTGTGTGCCCACATCTAAGGGAAACACTGGTGATAGTGGGGTCAGTGATGGCACTATGCTCACCATTTGGGGATGCAACAGCTTCAGCAGAACACTTCCAAGAGAAGCGAAAGTGGTCAGTACTTCCCTGTTCTCCCTCTGTCATCCATGAAGATTGGTGAACCTCCTCACAGCTCTGTCCTCTCCTCTCCTGGTCTTTTCAGTGGAGGAATCCTGCTAGCTTTCTCATAATGGCAGAAGCAATTAAAAAGGGGATCAACTTGAGAGGAACATAAAACACACACCAAAAGTCTGTCTCTTTAATGATATCCCCTACATACATTACTGGTGGGCATTCTGCTAATCTAATACCTGTTAATTCTATTCCTAATTAGGACTATAGCTCACCCGAGGCCATTTTATATCTAATACAGATATGGTTAAAAGGTTTAATCCTTGATTAGGGAAATAATCTGGAGCTATGTAAAGACATTTTAAAAGAGATGGGAAGACATGATACATAAGGTAATGGAAGTTCAATAGCTTGCTTTGTCTTGGCTCAAAACCATCATGGAAGATGCATGAAGCTCACACTGCTTTGGACAGAAGGGGATTTTATAGGGACCAAGCTCGCTGTGTATTAACTTTCATTGCAGCCATGTTTTACAGAATGTTTGAAAACTCAGAAATATAGGGCCACTATGTGGTTAGCAGAATGAATTATGAATATGAGGCATACTCCTCATTCCCCAGTGTCCCTCCATCACTGAAGTGAGGCAAAGAGAACAATACCTGGCTCCTGGGGTAGGACAGCCTCTGACAAGGAGCTACAAATGTAGGTGTACACATTGCATCTTTTGATGGCAAATGTACCACTTCTGAAGTTAGGCTCAAATTTTTCAATTAAATAGGCTTTATCAATTAATGTTCAGTTGAGACCCAGTATTTTGCAAGTATTTTTCATTACTTTGTAACACAAGTGTCCTGTAGAATTCCTTTCTTGGTTGTTTGATTCCTGTCCAAGCAGGTCACTCATCACTCAGTTTCAGGAGAGATCCAAAAGCATATTGCCAAACTTTGGGTTCCCAAGTATGTGCAGAGTTTGACATTTCCCAAAACCCTGACCCTGAAGGCTCTGGGAGGGAGGACATGCTGCAAGGTTCCCCATCACAGAACTGAGATTTAGTTCTATAAGTTCTGGAGTAGGCTTCCAGGGTTTGTAGCTGAAGCACTTTCTGTGTGATGAAGTTATCAACGAACTGTGAATCACATATGCTGCCCAAAACCTGTAGAAAGATGCCTGCAAACATAGATTTTGTGTTGGAATAAGATTAGTATATATTCAGTGGTGACTATAGTAAGATTATTTTGAAAACCAGGCCATGCCTGAATGCACTTGTATGGTTTCATGGGCCTTACAAAATATGCCTGCTAACAGAAAACCCTCTGTTTTTACCTCCACCCTGTGTAGCTGGTCAGAATCCTGCCTACAATTCTTCATGAGCAGTAACTTTCAGTTAGGTCAAAGATAATGTGAACAACTAGAGTTTCAGGAATCATGGATGTACTGTGGAATGCTTTCCATCTAGATCATCTCCAACTTGCATTGAAGAATAATAGATGTCTGTCTTGCCAAGAAATAACAACTTCCCACAATTTTTCTGACACACATTGAAACCACATTTGGAAAACAGCTATCAAGGTATTCAGCCTTCATCCTCTAATTTGCAGAGACAGTTTTTTAACTATGTAATATCAATAGCTCGATCCAACTGAAATTAGTATATGGGGCTTTAGCAATTGTTCTGCTTTTTTAAAGGTCACACTGGGCTGGCTTGCAAAGCATCAGGAGTAAACTTCAGGGAGTCACTGAAGAAAATTTGTAAGTGTTATTACACTGGGAATGACTACTGTAAGCAATGGAATACAAGGTTACAAGGAAGGAATGCCTGGTAAGTATTTGAATTCTAAAGGAGTTTATGGCCATCTATAATGCTTGCAGTAATGTAGGGCACCAATCAGGAGGAAATAAGTTTATACATATCCTTTATGAACTTAATTATTCCTAATAAAAATATCTTCTATTTCTGTCATTCTGTTCACATCTGACAGTTTGTGTCCCTCAAACTCCCATACTATGTTTTAACCCTTCACTTTTTAATTTGATGCCTTATATTTTTATTTTTTTTTCAAATATGCATATCCTTACGCACAGACAGAGCTTGCACAAGACTACATCAAACCAAAAGAAAACATCTGGAGATGTCAAAATGTGGATAGATGGAAGTTTCAGCTGGATTGTTCCATACAATTTTGGATACCATCCTTCAGAAAATATGTGGGCCAAATGGATGTACTCTGCAGAGATTAAAAAGAAGAACTGGAAACTGTGATCAGCTAGGAAAACAAAAGCAGAATTAGGTTTATTTAGTCTGAAAATGAGAACTCCAAAGGAAGACAGGAGAAATATTCTTTAGGTATGCAAGTGCTTGCTGGGAAGGAATTGCTTGCTCTTAGAGTGCTCACAACACACAAGACAATAGATAATGGATCTAAATTGCTGTAAAGGATATTCATGGCCAAATCGAGGGGTAAAACATGAAAGGGTACTCTAGTACTGAATTATATTTCCTGAGAAAGCTGCTAAACCTCCATTATTAAGGGACGTATTTGCTGTTGTTTTAGGCAAGTATTTCTCAGGTATGTCTAGATGTGGATTAAAAGGAGAGACTAGGTTGATTTTTGAGAACACATCCAGTCATGTTTTCTGTAATATATTTTGGAAGTAGGGAGGGAGAATACTATTAGAGTTTGCAGGTGAAACATGAAGAAACACCCCAAAATTATGATCTTTCACGTTACTCTTTTCTTGCAAATATCACATATAAAAAGGAAAGGAAATACTTGTATCTTCCTTAATACAACAAGATTTCAAATAATAGCTGGATGCTCTTCTGTTTTACAAATGTGATCAAGTGATAGCCTCTTCTTATTCTGCTAGAGAGAGCAGTTATATACAGTTGCAATACTTACCCTGCAGTAGTTTTAGGTGCTAAAGCCCAAGTATTGAAGACAACCCTTCAATGTGCTCTCTCTCTGACCTTGTGCAAGACTCAAAACCTTTGCAATAGTCGGTTTTACAAGTGCCATTACTCTTCTGCCTCCCAGACAAGGCATAAGCTATTCAATGTCTGCAGACAGTTTGATCTATAAATAGTAAGATATTAGTATCTTACCTATTAGTATTTTAAAATATCTCTTAAAAGCCTGCATTTTTCTGTTTTTATTTTGTTTTGGTTTTTGGATTTTTTTAATAGACCTTTTACAACCTGTCTGTGAGAAGGAACTAAAGAGTGATTATCATGTGATTGACATTTTCTCCTTTTAGCCTGCTTTCTTATGGAATGACATGCAGGCGATCCCTATTTCTTTCACTTTCTTTGCACATGCATGTGTTTTTTAAGTCTGCTGACCAGTTTCACTGAGATCTGATAGAGTGCCAGAGATCATGAACATTCTGTTTTCCTAGATGCTTCATGCAATTAAGCACAGAGTAAGAAAGGGTGATACTCCTAATCCTCATGTGGGGAGGGATAGCCTAGGTTATTTGTCAGAGGAACTCTTGGAAAGTTGTTATGATTGACCAGCCACAGGACACGCTTCATGCAGACAACATGAGCTCTGCTGTGCAACAGATTTTTCTCTCCTGTATAGACTCTTATTCTCTGGTCATTAGTAAAGGGGTAAGGAAGTTTAAAAGTCAGTTATTACAAGCCCAAAAACTGTTCAAAATTACACTGCATTAGTTAATGTGTTCACCAAGCTGCTTGTTTTCATGTGGAGAAACTAAAAAAAAAAAAAGTAATGATCAGAATCCTAAGAGTTAGTTTGAAAACAACAAAAGCTGAGAAATGCAAAGGTAGGGCTCTGTAGTCCTATGTATAAACCATGTATTATGAAAAGACTATTAATATAGTACTTTGTGTTGAATTTTATGATGACTGTTTTAAAATCTGTTGCAACCCAAAGCCTTTAATGCTCCCCCCAGCCCCCCTTAAGGATTTGTTTGCTGCTGGCTTTTCTGGGTGTGAGGAAAGCAAATGTCACACTGGCTGGCTGCCTCTTCTCTTGGGCATGGTCACAGCAGATTGGTGCTAACCAATGTTTTTCAAATGTTCTGGGGAAAAACGATGGGACAGGAAACGTCTGAGCCTTGTCTGACACTCCTGCAGCATAAGCCCTCTGGAACAGCTGGGGCTTGTTATTTTGCTGGGTATCCCTTGGCTCTGGCCAGAGTTTCTTGGCACTTTTTCACCCCTCCTATTGCACAGCTCCTAGAAAAATGGTGTCAGGATCCTGAGTGCATTAATGAGCCTTAAGTGCTCTGATCAACCCCACACAGGGCCTCCACCCATTCGTTCTGCTCAGGGGCTCCATTGCAGCTCAGTCTCTGCTGAGCTATGGTTTAGCTTCAACTGTGTTCAGTCATGCCTGGCCATGGCCCCCACTCCTAACTTGACATTGGACCTGCCCTGTCACTATGGACTTGCCTGCTGATCACAAGAATGTGTTTGACCCTGGCTACTGTAGTCATATCTGGCCTGGCCTGACTTAATGATTTGCATATCAGGCTTGACCTTGAAGCTACAAATGCCACTACAATATACTTGGGACTACAGGAAGCATCATGCCTCAAAGGTGCAAGGCTGTGGCTTATCTTGAAAGATATCCACTATCTGACCTCGCCTGTGACCATTCTGTGAGGAAAATCAGCCAGGTCAAGAAAAACATCATAATTCTGACCAGCTAGTGTATGTGAATTTGCTCTTATCTCTCTTTCTTGCACATCCAAAGAATCTCGTCTAAAATCAGGTGCCTACATGCACATATAATTATATTTACACATGTGGTATGGCAACACTGCTGGGAGGGCTGCCATTAAGGCATGGTTTGCCATTGCTAACCCCTTCCCCAAGGAACAGAAATATCCTTCTGACAGGAGACAGTGGGACTAGCATTCCTTGAATTTCAGTTACAGGTAGAGGAAGGGAGAGAGGGAAGGAGAGCTGGGTATTGCTGCTGTCTGCTTCTCTGTGCACAGCACCTATTTCTGCCTGGATTTCCAGCAGCACTCGATGATTGCCTCAGCAGTAACGTCCCTTGATGCTTGCAATCTTTTAAGGAGGCCAGGGAATTCAGCACTGTGTGGGAATGGGGCTGAAAGCAAGAGGGGATACGGTGATGAGTGAGTAGAGAGCGGAAGAGCTGTTCTGTGTGAAGTTCCATCCAGCCCAGTACCTTTTCTCTGACAGGAGCCAACAGCAGGTCTCTTTAGAAGAATTAGGGAACTGGTCATTTCTGGAGTGACTTCTCCCTTGTTACATTTTTTCCTCCATAACTTCAGCAACCCCTGGGCTAGAGACTTACTGGTCAAGAATCCAAGTTGTTCCATCTGAAGACTCCCTATGGACATGACCATCATCCATGTCCTTCGAGGTGTCCTAATTGCAGCCTTCTGGTACCTGAAGGGAGCCTAGAAGAAAGGTGGAGAGGGACCTTTCATGAGAGCATATAGTGACAGAACAAGGGCAAATAGTTTCAAACTGAGAGTAGGTTTAGATTAGATAGGGGTGGTGAGGCACTAGCATGAGTTGCCCAGAGACATGGTGGATGCTCCATCCTTGAGGGGTTCAGGGCCAAATTGGATGCAGCTCTGAGCAACCTGGTCTAGTGGAAGGTGGCCCTGCCCACAGCAGGGGAGTTGAAACTAGATGGTACTTAAGGTCCCGTCCAACCCACACCACATCTGTGTTCACTGTCTTTCAGAGTAGTTTGTTATGCCTGCCTAGCATCAGGTGACACCAAGATGTACAGTTTCAATGTGCGTTGTGCAAATCTGTCCCCTCTGTTTTATGCTTTCATGTGAGGACTTCCCTTCTAGAGATCTACCTAGACCTGCCAGGGCATGTTCAGAAAAGTACGACTATATCACATCTCCAACAGAAGTCCTCTCACAGCCTCAGGCTCCTTCAGTTCTGCGAGGTTTTGCTGGTAGGGGCTGGGTTGTTTATTTTGCTGTGCTTTGTGTTCTTCCATGGAATGGAAACATAGAACCTATTCAGCTGATATACATTGTTTCAGTTGAGTATGATTTCTTCTGCAGGGTAGAAAAGAAATAGCAGGTTACCATGTGCCTAGATCATTTGTTCCTGTAGTCTTCCTTGGTTGGCAGAGGGTAACTTGACCACACTGCTGAATTGTCAGCTGCATCTTGTGCAGCCATACGCAGCAGGTAGAAGACCAGCTTCCTTGTTTCACTTTGCCATGAACTTCCCAACCTAGGAACTGTTAATTCTTGTAGTTTTCCCATCCAAATACCACTGAAGATCATCTCACTAGCTATGCTTTATAGACAAAACTAAATCGAGATCAATTGCTATTTGAGCTCACTGGAGCTAGCTCACATATGAAAGCTACTAGATGTGTGGCTAGATGGGCTGATTAGGTTATTTGGCTATACAAATGAATTTATATTTTAAAATTATTTTATTTAGTATTTTTAATTAATATACTGTTTCTGAAGGTTTCCAACAGCTGCCATCATTATCTAGACCTTGCACTTTCCAGCTCTTCCAGTAAAAACCTACCAGGCAACAGTGAAGAAAGTAGGAATTTTCTTAGGTTTATTTCTGCTGCAGAGACAGACAGGAGTTTCCATTATACTGTTTCTGTAAGAGCTGCAATTCCCAGTCATGGGCACTGCTTGCAAGAAAGTTAAGCCGTTTGCGGATTCAGATAAGCAAGTTCTCTGCAACTGATGTGTTGTTTTAGGATGACATAACAAATGCTACCACCATTCTCAGTGTGTGACTGAACAACTCTTAAGTGTCATCCTTCTTGGCACTCACAAAGATGAGGTGAGGTTTACTATGCAACAGCTATTGCTGACGCTCTTTGCTCACCAATTTGGAGTCAATGATATACTAATACCCTTGTTTATCTGAAAGCTGACATCCTAGAGGCAAAACAAAGATTGGTCAGTCTCCTGAGCTGGCTTACAATTGCTTAATAAAATGTTTTATCTTTGGCCTATATTATTTTCTGGTCACTAAACCGCCATGAACTTTGATTATCTGTGATCTCTTATTTTTCTTCTGATAATTTCCAAGGTAATTCTTTAGCTGGTGCATAATTTGTTTGCAAACATTTCTGGCAAAAATAGAATTAATGAAGATTATTCTTTCAGATGTTTGTGTCAGACAAATAAAATTTGCCTCAGACCCCAACAACATTTCAAATTCTTAAAAGTAAATATTTTAAAAATTAAAAGGAAAACACTGAAGAAAAGAAGTTTTCTTTTTGATAACAGCAAAGAAAGTCTTTAATTATTTTTCTTTGTATAGCAGTCAATGTCAACCCTGGAAAATGGTTGAACTGAGGATATTTCCTGTCAATTAAAAGTTGGGTTTGAGTTAAATTAAATCAGCACTTAGAATTCCACCTTAAATTCTACAAAGATGGCACTTGCTTAAGGTTCTGAAGATGGGAATATGATCTGCTAAAAATCAGACAAGTGAGCAGAAACAAACTATGACTTCTGCCCCAGGGGTAATGGAGACGGAGATGAATCCTGACAAGCACACACATGACAAGACCTAGGCAGAGCAGGAACGCGTGACTCACAAATTGTAGTGGCACGTTCTCTCCAAGGGCCTCAGTGTGCAGTAATGCCTGAAAGATCTCAGCCGGGATCACGTGATGCATACAGTGGTTGGCTGACTGTTGAGCCATATAATAAAACCCCAACAAATTAAGTACAAAACAGCCTCTGGTGAGCTATAGTCCTAATTAGAAATAGAATTAACAGGTATTAGATTAGCAGAATGCCCGCCAGTAATGCATGTAGGGGATATCATTAAAGAGACAGACTTTTGGTGTGTGTTTTATGTTCCTCTCAAGTTGATCCCCTTTTTTAATTGCTTCTGCCATTATGAGAAAGCTAGCAGGATTCTTACACTGAAAAGACCAGGACAGAGCTGCAGAGAGGTTTGCCAGTCTTCATGGATGACAGAGGAAGAACCAGGTGTTTCAAGCCAACCACTTTCTCTTCTCTTGGAAGTGTTCTGCTGAAGCTGTTTGCATCCCCCCTCCTCCACTCTTGCCATTTTCCACCTCCCAAATGATGAGTAAAGTAAGTGCTGTCACTGACCTCACTGTCACCAGCGTCCCCCTTACATGTGGGCACACAGAGCTCCCTGCTGTTAGAGTTTACTGTGAAACGAGCTCATGACTAGCCTCAGCCCAGATCTTTGGAGTTGGATATTTCAGGCTCCCAAGGTACTTTTGTCTGCCTTTCCTTCCTTTTCGGTTGTTTCTCTTTGTCCAGTCTGATCCTTTTTCTCTCTGCACTTCCGGAGTCTCTTGCTATTCCTTTTCTTTCTGCACCATCTGCATCTTTTTTTCTTTTCCTTTGTCCTTTTACATCTTTTTTAATTTATCTCATTTCAGCTACTCTGCACAGAGTGCAAGTCTCCATTGCTTCTTCCTCATCTTGCCACATCAGAGCACTGTCCCTTTATGCCGTCTGAATAAGGGTAATTCTGGACACACAGATATTGCGTGCAAATCTTCATGCAAGCATGGATATGGCAAATACTCAGAGCAGAACAAACAGCCGTGACAGTGGGGGCAATCAGAGGTTTTCTCATTTTTCAGTTCATCCATGACCTCCTAGCCCATCACCCTGAGATTCTGAGTCCATGAAAGACACAAGGACTAAATCCACAAGACTGGACTCAGTAGCAAGCCATTTCTCATGCTGTCTGCTGGACCTGTAAGCATACTGTTGGGATGTGTCCTTCCCAGCTCTATTTGGTAAAGCAAAGGCCACCAGTTTCCACGCCCAAAAGTAGGAGAGTTCTTGTCTCCCACACATTAATTGCAGTTCTGCTGTGGCTGTTCAGTACAGATCACCTGTCCCAGGTGTAGTGGGCTTGCTGCACTTACAGTGTAGAGCTTTTCTGTACAGATGCAGTGGTTATATAATCATGATTATGATGAAATTATGGGCAGGTCTTTGACTTTAAAGTCTGCTGTTCTTGCACATATCCCTGCCTAGAACAGCAAAGTTTTGGTGAAAGATGGGTCATATTGAGTTGAAAAGCCTCTGCAAAGAGGCCTTCAGCCAGAACAGTAATGTTAAGGTAACAGATTGGCTGGACTGTGGTGTTCAGAAAAGCAACAATTTTTTACAGTGTGTTTATAAATGTCCTTTGAGAAAATCAGATATGGGTTTCAGTTAACTGTCTGAACACCCAGAAAGAAGAGTTGTCTCCCAGGTTCTCAGCTAAATGCAATTGATAGAAAGTGTTTTTAAAAGTGTTATTTCAGGATTCAATTATGAATCTCGGCCTGGGTAGTCCTATTTTCCCAACATGAAGTGCTCCCATTCGGGTCTAAAAGCATTATTTACTTTCTCCTACGTGTGCTCTGTGTTGATGGCTCTTATCTATTTCCTTCTTTTTAGATGTGACGACATTTTATGAGTGATGGAGAGGATTCCAGCTGAAAAGATGGATAGATTTTGGCAATTCTGTTGTCCTTTTAAAGCCATGATCCTACAAGGCACACACGGTATGAGTTGGCCGACAGTATTCTGGCACACTCTGTGGACAGCTATTGAAGTCAATTTTTGGCAAGGATTTAGCTAGCTGGGTTGTGACCACACATTTTTTGTAGCTGCTGTGGTTTACTTTGACATGGAGGGAGTGATGTAGCAAACACGAAAAAGCTTCGATTGTTACCATTTTAATGCTAAGAGTATAGACATCAAAGGGTGGCAAATGTGTTACTGCAGTTCAATGAGTTACTGTTTGTCATTGCAAATCAGATGAGGAGAGTTAGCTAGTTAAGCTGGGGTAACCTGATTGCTTGTAATCTTCTTTTTAGAAGATTACAAAATAAGCTTGTCATTGATCAGCTGTGAGTGTGTCTGGATGGGGATCAGCCACTCTGAAGCATGAAGGGGAAGCCACATACCTCTAAAATACCTGTCTTCTTCCCTAGCTCAATCTCATTTTCTTTTTCAAATCTATGCAGTGATGACTGCATTTATGTGTTTGCTGCCCTATTCGTTAACTATGTCTCAGCCAGGAAATGCATTAGAGGATTCCTTGTTCTCTGTATGCTCCGTATATGCTTCCATGAGGGCTTGAAGAAATAATCTAGCTAGAAAGTGAGGCTGCATTTGTATTTTACTGAGTTAAAATGCTACATTGGGTCATAAATGTGAAAATGAATTTGCTGTCATCAGATATGATAGTTTCTGTTTATATATTTTTTTCCACATACAGAGACACAGAGACACACACAGACACAGTGTTTGTCACAATTCAGTACAGCTGGTAATTTTCAGTTCACCAGAAGCTCAGAATAGCAGAGAAATTGTTCAGTCAGGCTTGATGTGGAGAACAAGTGTTTGCACACACTCCTCGCTCTTGTTCTGGGAGGAAACTATCAAAAGGGGTTTGAAAAAGAAATGTCAAAGAGAAGAGAGTCAACACATTTGCCTGTTCTTTTAAATATACTTATTGCTAACGTACAGGTGCAGGTTTAGCTGAGAAGTAAAGCAGGAGTTTAGATGCAATATTGCTTTAACCAGAAAAGTGGGTAGGAGCAAAACAGGTAGCACAGGGAATCTTTTGCTAAGTGTGTCGTATCAACAGAAAAGGCTTGAGAGGTCTTTCTAGAGAATAACTTATTTATTTCTTTCATATTTCCCACCCTAGAAGACTGGAAAACTTGAGACCCATTCTATCCCTCTGAAAAGGCAGAGTTGCATGTGACCAGACAATACTTTGTTAGCTCAAGAAATAAAAAACCACAGCAAACCTTAGATGAACACAAACTGGTGATAAAGTGGTTCTCTTCTACCCTTCCACTCACCAGACCATGTCCCAGAGAACAAAGTCTTTTGATTCCATCACTTCAGTCATCCACCAACCACCAGACAGAAGTCTCTTTGGGGCTGTGTATTCATTGTGAAAAAAGCTAGCTTCTCTGAAAACTCACCAGTAGATTCAGCTGTTCTAAGAGAAGCTGGAGTTATGCAGACACTCAAAACCAAATGCTTCCTCCTTTCTTTCTTTCAAGGCCAAAATATTTCCTCAGATATACATATTCATCTCCATTGAAAATAATGGGAACTAAGCAAGTCTCAAAGCAACTGCACAGAAACCAACTGTTGTTTTCTTCAGTAAAATACAATTTTCTACAGAGTAAAATATGTCTCTTTTTTAAAATGCAAATTCCATACATAAACTCATCTTGGGATTATAGTAATGTTTCTAAAGAATCCCTCTCTCTTCACTGTATTAGCCGAGCAAGGAGACTGACCAATTTATTAACTGGTCTTCTATGACTTTGGAGAAAAAAAAAATCATCCATTTTGGCTATAACATTAACATTAAGATTTAAAACTGAAACACATCTTGTCTTCATGAAACAAATCCAGAATTTCATTTTCAGTTACATATATTTTATCTACATCCAAGAGCACCAGACAGTTTACAGAAATTCATCCTTCCCTGACATTGGCAATATCACAGAAAGAAGATCTAAATGTAACATGAAATATGAAAGTATTTAACACATTACAAATATAGAGAAGTATATTTTTAATACAGATACATTGAAGAGGCATGGCAACCAGTTAAGTTCCTTTGAAAATGCCAAACCAATTGTTTATTTGCTGCATGAAGCTGTAGGCAAGTATCCTAGTGATTTGCTCGCAATGTATGAGCTTTTGTGCATATTATACCATGAAGACAGACCAAATCTGCAAACTTATCAAGTTTGTTTACAATATGATCCAATTAATTCACATATGATATTGAATAACCAATTCTGCTGTATTTAGTTGCTAACCATTTTTGACACCAAGTATTTTTCCCAGTGCTTTTAGTATTCATGCTCAGGGATGGGTGGTGGAGGGGGTGAAATCTTGATGAACCCAGATGGAGGAGGTCCAACTACACCCATGTGACTCCCCCATGTTCACCTTGTGTGTTCTCTGGTGGTTTTATTGCTCTGCATCTTTCTGGTGCCTCCAGTTACCAAGGTACATAATTATACTCTGCTGTTCTTACTTTTCACTATACTAGACAGTGCAAAGTCAAACCCCCAGTATTATCTCCCTCACTTTCTCACAGGCAGGCCCACTGCCTACAGAGACTTTTAAGTTGTAATTTCTGTAATGCTTTGGAAAATTCAAAAATGTACCATAAAAACTATGCAGTATTTTATCTACAAGAATGACTTCATGGTTACTTTGCTTTCACTACAACTTGTGTGCATTCTCAGATCTTCCAAAACCTTTCTAGGGATTCCACCAGGAGGTAATTGGCATTGCTCCTCTGTGGTACATACACTGGCCTATTCAAGCAGAAGACAATTTTGGCTGAGCAAATTATGAAGCATGTTGTGTTTTCCATTAAGTACTGTCATTCCAGCTGAATGTGGTTGCTTCAAACTAAGTCTGTACTGAAGATAGCAAGGTTGGTTCAATTATTCATTTGCACAAAACTTACTCCTGTTCTATTATTTGAGAATTGATCACAAACATCTGCAACATATAAATGAGTATCGTTCATGATATGTTGAACTGTTTGCTGCAGGTCTGATGGGTAGTTGGTGTAAACACATGGAAGCCATTCATGATACATTTGCTCTGACTGTTGAGGAATCATTTCTACTCTGTTTTTCATGTGACTGTTTTACAAATATTTTAAATCAATATAAAGATTTTAATGGAGCAAAATACTAAATAATGAATTAAAAAGACTGGGGAAATAAGAAATTATCCTGTTTGCAAACAAGTACCTTCATCCACTTAAGAATTAAGTGTGAAATGTGTGAGTGCCACTTAACAGCCATCAGAAGAATAGATGGACACAAGTGGTCCTGTAAAGGGCCCTCTGGACTACAGCAAATACAGTTTGTTTCCGAGTGGAGTAGCAGCCTCCCAACACCTGCACAGGGATGCATCACTGCTGTTCTGTTTTCATCCAAATACTGGCAATGGGTAATCAAAATCATCAGGGGGCACTCACAACAGTGAAGCATTGGCTCTCTTGAGTAGTTCCAGTGCATTCATCTGGACAAAAAATGTGACTGTGGTGTAAGTCCATTTTGCAGATACAGATTGGAAGATAATAATAAGAACAAGGACTGACCAGTTATTATAACAATATGGATGCCTGGACTGAGTCTGCTCAGATGATACATGCAGAAATAGAGTAACCTCATATTTGCACAAAAGATAATCTGCAAAGTGGTGACTCTGAAAGAGACTCAGATGCAAACCAAATAAACAGCTGAATGAACTCCTGTGGTCTCTGGCTAAGAGTGCTGGAGCACACTCTGTGAAAAGCAGTGCTGTCAAGTAGCAATAGAAGGTGGTACTGCCTTGAGGAAACTGCCACTAAAATCCTATCTAGTTATGTCATTAGGAAAGAGTTCAGAAGAGTTACAAGTCTGTAAAACCTATGTAAGTGTGACTGATGCAATATGCTATTTAGTTACTACTAAAAAAGAGCTTACAAGAAGACTAATTTATAGCAGAAAGGAGTTGTTGAACACTCAAGAAAACAGCAGAAATGAGATTTCTACTTCTGTAAAGTAATTGTGGATAAACCAAATTAGAAATTATGTGCCTACTCCTTGGTGTGGCTAGTTGAACCCTGCAAACTACTTACCTGGACATGAACCTTGCTCCTGTCACTTGAAATCTGTACACCAATACTGGATGTATTATAAAAGTTGTATTCCATCTCAGTCAGGAGTTACGACTTTGCAAGTGCCTTCAGTTGTTGGACAATAATCAAGTATTCCCAAAGACCCAGTTACAAAAGGAGAAAATGTTTCAAACAAGTTACTTGAAAAGTATCTAAATGGAAATATTAGTCACGGACCGGAGCAAACAGATTTATTCAATGCTATATATAAAAGTAGGATAATATTATGCACTGAACAATAAGGAATTTATCAATGCTGAAATTCTGAGCCTTTTACCACAGTGAAAAATAATAACTGGCAGCTTGCCTGTAACAGAGGAATCTCATCTAAGTTTTTGTGCGGAAGCAAGGGTCTCATAGCACTTGCAGCTGAGTTGCAATGCATCTCCGGCATAAGCATCATTTGATAACCATTATGCTTTCTAATCACTTTCTAATTAAGCTGTGTTATTACAAATACGATGTGCAGCTGTACTTTATTTGTCGTATTCTTCTTTGGACTTATTGACTCCAACTTGTAGTCTAATTTTCATACTATGGGGCTGCCTGAAAACGTTTATCTTGTCAGTTCTGGCTGCTAAGTTGAAAGTATCATTCCTTCTGCTATCTGTTTCCTTTGATATTTCCCTTCTTTCTTTCTTTTTTCTTTTTTTTTTTTTTTTTACTTCCCTCCCTTGCCTTCCTTTTGTTTCCATTCCTCCTTCTCTCCTTGTTTTCCTCCCGTACTCCTTTCTCTTCCTTCCCTCTTTCTCTCTTCTCTCCCAGCTTCTCTTCTTCCCATCTGCCCTTCCTTCCTTCTTTCCTTCCTTCCTTCCTTCCTTCCTTCCTTCCTTCCTTCCTTCCTTCCTTCCTTCCTCAATTGCTCCCTCCCTCTTTCCCTCCCTCCCTCTTTGTCATTAGCAGAAATTAAAATACTAGTTATCGCTACCTTTTTTATGTTCTTTAGAAAAAATACATAGCAAAAAGCAAAAGACAGAGCTGTTATTTAGTTTAAGTTTGTAAGAAACCAGAAGAGAAAAGTTAAGTCAAAAGCAAAAGTTGTATTCTCCGTGTTTTAGAAGTGAAAGTGAACAATACTTTAACAGGGAAACAGGTATAAATTTGAGATCTGGAAAGGCAGAAAAGCTAAATTCAAACAAAAGTGGCCCAGCTAACCAATGTAATTTATGGCCTGGCTGTTTCTACAGCTGGGGGCACACCAGGATTACACTTTCTTCCACTTCAAATGACCAGGTCAGTTGGAAACAACCTTTGGTTCAAGGCCTTGAATTCACAGCTCTGTATCTGTTTGGCTGGTTAACCCAGGCCTATAGAGTTCCGTGGTGTCTGAAGCGCAGTCTGCTGTAGAACTGCCATAGCCTGGTGTACTCATCCTTCAGCAGACTACATACCATTACAAATCTTAAGCTTCATGCTTCCAGCAGATGCTTCATATTCCTACTGCCCTCCTTCATCCCAGCATGATGTTACAGCCTTCAACTTTCCTCCCTGCAAAGGTGGAATCTGTTCCAGTTGCCAGTAACAGGACCAGGACCAGCTTTCACAGCCTGTCTGCCACAAAGAGGAGAGGAGGGGGCAACTGAGTCAGGGAGTTCAGAGACACAATTGAGTGTACCAGGATAACTACAGACTTCCTCAGGCACTCAGGTGCAATAATGGATTTTTGTAGCACGTAAGCTATAAATATACCAAACTTTTGCCAGTGAGAGCTCCTATAGCTTTCATCTGGACTTGTGACCCCATTGCTGCTGCAATGAAACATTGTATGTACAGTGAGCCAGTATGGGAGTGACTTAACCGATCTTTCATGGATCTCATGACTAAGGAATAAAAGGTAAAAGGGGCTTTTGACAAAACAAAACAATGTCAGCTTCTGGACAGAATGTTGTATTCAACCATCTTACATCTGCTTGAAAGACAATCACATTTGACAACGCTTTGTTCAGCTTCTCACCTAAAACTACAATGCATTCACGTCATTGCCTCTAATTGCATTTGTAAATCTCATTGACATCTTTCATGTTTTACACTGATTGCTTGTTTTATTTAGTACAAAAAGGAATGCACTGAAGTGGACTGCAGCATTCCTAAGGTATAGTATTTCACAGCAAGGGATTTGGATATCAGAAAAAAGCCTCCAAAATCCCAAATGGACATTATAAGTGAGATGGGGGAAGCACTATTGTATTGTAAATGAGGTTAATACAATACCACTGACTTCACTATCAATGTTGCAAGACTGCAGCACAAAGCTTTGTATGTTCAGGTTTCTAAAGCGTAATTGTATGTATGTTTCTGCACCATCCATTAACCAAAAGGAAGGACAAAAAGAGAAAGCATAGTTAGTTTTATTCATTACTACTCTTGGTTGCTACTCTGTTATTTCTGGGTTTATGTAACTAATGTTACGTAATCTGTGTGACAATTATTGTAATATTTCCTTTGAATGTTTCTAAAGAAATGATGACATTTAAAATGTCTATTAACTGCTAATGTAATATTTTATCATCCCCTTATTTGGTTATAAAGCAAATACAGAATTGAAAAGATGAATCTCCATATTCTCACGCTATACAAGCAACATTAATTAATTCAACATGACAAGCTTTGCGAAGTATCTGGGTAAGTCAATCTAGTATCATTTTGTTCATGAAGCCCAAAATATAGACTGACAAAGCACAAGTATGAAATGCATTTCAATCAGTTTAATCAAATGGAGTCAATGTAAAGAAAAGGGGCATTGTCAAGATGTGTCAGTGAACATTTGACCTGCCTTGAAGTTAATATTGTTTTTGTGCAAATTTCTCTTGGGGGGATACCCGCTCTGCTCTGCATTTCAGTTCTAAAAAATGAAAATTTTATTTTTGATCTGTTGAGTGGCAATCTATAGTAGGAGTGATAGAGGAAAGGCATCACTTGCAAATCGTTATCCACACACAATCTGAACATGTGAAATCAGATCCTTTAAGAAACTAGACCATTCAGTGTGACTTTGCCTGGATCAGATGAACTTTTCATTTCTCTGAATGACCTTTTTGTCTGTTTCTTGCACAGATGCCAAAGATAAGATATAGAGTACCAAGTCCAAAATCTGCTGGAGACTTTAGTTTGTTCTCTTCTCTTAGACTTGCGCAGGAAACAGATGTGAACACACAAGGAATCCATAGCAGAGCCAAGCGGTCACAGAACTTGGCAAGCTGTGACTTTTTAAGGGCAGTGGAGGGGGCTTGCCCTAGAAGGTTTCAGTGGGATTTCAAGAGGGATTCCCTAGTAAGATAATTCAGGATTTCTCACATGATAGATAAGCTGCCTTCCTTCTCACAAGTAAGCACTCTTCAAAGGGAGACTTCATACCAAGTTTCCCTTTATCACTTTCCATGATCCCAGCGATAAGCAAAGCAGAATGCAGGTCTATATTTAATTCTGGAAATCTCTTCCCAGGTTGCTTTTCACAGTGCTTGATCTAATGCTGTAGTTTCTGATCAAACTCAATATGCAAGATAACATAATGGTCAAATCATAACATGAAAGGATTCTGTTGTGTCTTAATGTACTCCTCTGCCATTGTAATTGTTGAAAAGGTTTTAAAAACTACCTGTTACTTTCTCTGAAAACTGTACATTAGGCAGGATTTAAATTCACTGAATGTGAATATACACACACATGCACAGCAGAAATCAGAAAAATAGCTGTTAATTTTTTTTTTTCTCAAGTGAAGGCAAAACTGTGGTGGTGACCAAGATTTGGAAAACAGCTTCAAAATCCCATTTTGCACAACAATATGTATCTGATGGCCTTGTTCATTCAAGTATTGCAAGTTCTTTTATGTGATTTTTTTTTCAAATGCTTCCTTCTTCAAACTTTGCTGGAATGAGTTTAGAGATATGTGGACAGAATTATTAATTGCAGTTTAATGAATCACAGGAAAAGTTGGTGGCTGGTTTCAGCTCTGGACATGCACCTGTATCAATCTTATTTATTTGAACTGGTTTACCCTTTAGCCAATAAACTAGAATAAACGGAATGGACTAAAGTGTCTTATTTTTATACTTAGAGCACTTTCACCCCAGTATTTTATATAAACCTTTCTGTTTTCCATGAATATATGCTGCTTAGTCCTCGACTAAAACGTTTAACAACGTGAGAGTGGAGTATTTTGGTGCTACAGACTTAGACCTTCTGAAGAGCCTAATCAAAACCAGATTTTTTCCCTTTAATTGGAAAAGAAATGAGTGTTTTGCACTACACACTAGCTAGTTAGCACTATCATAAGCAACCCCCTATTAATCACGTACCATTTTTTGCAGCTGTGTACAGTAACTGACCTGCCTAGATACACTATAACTGAAGCAATTAAGGATCTTTTGTATTTTTTATGTAATTACCACTTCTGAGCCAGGTTGCTAAATACTTGGGACATTTGGGGTTATAATTTCAAGGTCATTATATTTTTGTTCATCTCATTTCCTAGGAAACCTATTTGCAGACTTGCCTAAAGCATCCCAGATACTGTACATTAAAGTATGGCAAATTAATTCAGTCCTACCTCCTTCCACTCAGTAGATGCATGTCCATTTTTCCAATGTATAATACACAGTATATTTTTAAATTGTAAACTATTCCAGGTTTTAATGATGCAAACAATGGAGAGACCAAATAAGCTAAAAGAGCTAACACATTTATCTCTACATTCTGCCATCTGTTTGAAACTGCTGATGTAATTCCAGTTTTAAATTGCATTAGATCCTGCCTTCTGGACCCCTTTCCCTACTTACTTTTTAAAATTTTTTTTATTTAAGGCTTTAGAGAAAGCAGTGCCTTCAGGTTGTTGACTATTTAATAAGAAACTCTGTCTTTGACTTTTAATCTGGACTTATCCTTAGGTTTCCTGGACAAAGAACTATAGTGGAAATACTAGCTTTGTTTCCAAAAGATGAAACTTATTCTCTGTGTACAATTTGATGAGCTCTGTTTTCAACAATAATGCTAGCAACCAGCAGATTTGTTTATACTGAAGAAACGGCAGAGATTAAGGTTTGTGTTCTTGCATATTCTATTGTCTAATGATGGAATTTCCAGTTTTATCTCTGCGTTTATGCTTCAGAATTAGTTTAATTTCTTTTATGTAACCTCTCCCCCTTATTTTACTGGCTTAATTAACAACCTTGTATTTATTTTGCCTAGTACTTCCTTTGCCTTTTCAGTCCACAGTGGTGATTCTCCATTCTCTCTTGGCATCTTGTGGCTCAAATCACTTATTTGTCTGGACCTTATACTAATGTTGATCTTTTAAGGATTTGCTTCAAGGCGTGTTGGTCAGGCTGTGTCTTCAGCAAACCTATCAAACACATAGGCTGATTTTTGCAGTTACATTAAGGTCTTGAAATGAAAATTCAGATTTTAAAACATTTCTATCACAGAAATTAAATTAATGTATTTTGCTTTACTTTTAAATTTTATTATTGTTACTTTGGTTACATACATTGTGTACCCACATAATAGTCTGGGTATAAGGACTTTAGGAGAAAGATGGAGTCCTGTGCTGAAAAGTTTGCAGACTCCTCATTTGAATAGACTTTAAAAAGAGAGAACAAGAAAAATGCATTTCAAGCTTTATTTTACTCATCTTGGTAATGAAATTTTTCATGGGCATACACCCCTCTAAGTACTGTCAAGCTGCAATGAGGTCTTCATGGAGCTTTTCTTCTTCAGGCTGAACAATCCCTGTCATCACAGGAGAGGTGTTCCAGCCCCCTGATCATCTTCTTCACCTTCCTCTGGACCTGCTCCAACAAGTCCACATCTTTCCTGAGCTGAGGAGCCTGGAGTGGGATTCAGCATTCCAGGTGGGATCTCATGAGCGCAGAGTAGAGGGTTGGAATCACCTTTCTCAACCTGCTGGCCAAATACTGTCAGTTAAAACATTACAGGAGCTTGTATCAGTTTTTCATAGACACAGGCAGTGACACAGGTCAGAGCAAGGAGCGTTGATTTTCTGCTTACAAAAATACTGCTAACTTAGGGAGTCTGAGCTCTGTTTACCAAAGAATTTATGACTCCACCCCAGTCTACAAAGAAAAAGTAATTGAAGACATATTATTTCTTCAAATACTCAGATTCCAAATGTTTGGTAAGCAGCTGCCTGTTGAGGTAATGCTACTGCTTCTGCACAGAATTTGTATTCTAGACCTACAAAAAATTAGTATACAAAATGAACGGAGTGAATGATTTGTTAGAAGAAGTTTTTGTTGTGAAAATGTAATGAATATTTCATGATTCAAATTCAAAGCAACTATAAAATATCAAATTTTGCTCTGATGCATAAAAACTATTCATCATAACTGTTAAATACAAACCATATTCACTCCTGGTATGAACCATAAATATGACAAGAAGTCCCAGAAAGTTGTAGTTATGGTTAAGAAGGAGTGTATGCGATGAATACAGTAAAATTCCTCCCAAATGTTTTAAATAATGCTATCTTTCCTGATGATAGATTGCATTTCATCAGCATCAAGATTTACAAATCAGTTTGGGTCACCAAAACTCAAACACTGTCATTGCATGCCTAAAACAATGTAATATTTAAGTATATTTAAAAATGTATTTAAAAAGTCAAAGCACATGCCTTGCCAAGTCCTGTGCCAGTTTATTTGCAGGAATCTCCAAGCATTTCATCCAGTGTGCACACCCGGCCTTTCAACACAGTTCCTGGTCTTACAGAGACACTTTTGAAATGACAGATATTGTGGTAGCCAAAGGAACCATTAGTAAATTGAAATGTAACACTAATACCATGGACTGTATTTCCTCCAGAGCAAAATATATGTTGTTATTCTTGAGATCTATGCTGTTGAAAATATCTGATACTCCTTAAGCACAGTAGTGCATGAGAACATGATAGCAAGACTGATTTTTAAACTCATTGAATGAATTTGATTTGAATGGTTAATTTATTTAGTGATCCTGAGATCTTACATTTTCTTCCAGTTTTTTTCTTATTTTTGGTTTATAGAAATGCATTTCTTAAAAGGAGGAATCTGCAGCAGCTCTTGGTGCTTGTTTCAGGTCTTCTAAGACACATGCATTTGAAGAGAAAGCCAGCCCAGGTGAATTGCACTGTAATTAATCCCATCAAGAAATTCTGTGCATAAGTTAAATTACATAAATAAGAGAAATCTCTATCCCTGATCCAGTGTGATGCTGGGGCCCATCCCACCTGAAAGAGAAGGCCTGCAAGCTGGACAGAGGGCAGTGTGCTGTAGGCTCTGCACAACAGTGCTACACTCTGGGTTGTTTTACAGGAAAGTCTCTGACTGTGGCATTCTCTGTTCTAAGGACTGGGGCTGCCTGATTGGCCATACAGACAGTGCCCAATTTTGGACAACGAGCAGAAACACTGTGGTTGCCGTCATGATTCAGAGATAAAATAGAAGTGAGTCTTGTAGGGGACTAGTCTTTCACACAGCCAGGATTTCAGCCTAAAACTCCAATTAGAAACCTTCAAAAAAAATCAGCAGACTATGAATCATGAGCATGAAACATTGTTCATATTACTGAATGAATACACAATTTCCAAAATGCATATGCCTGAATGTATTTACTTTATGTGCTTTCAAAGACACTCTGCATATACAGCTTGAATTCAGCCTTGATTTTGCAATGAGCTAGCTAATGAGCTTCTGGTTTTGAACAACTTGACTCTATTTACAAAAGATTAGACGCATTGAGAATCACATTATTCTTATTTTATAAAGTATTTGAATCTAGCTACTGTAGAGTTGCAAAATGCTGCAGAACAGTCAGATTCAGAGGTTATTTAATCAGTAATAAAATGTCATTGTAGGCAGCATAGCAGTACTTCCTAAATCCCTCATTGCATGGCTGGCTTATTTCATTAGAATCCGTGCTGGCCATTCTCCAAAGATGCAGAACTAATGCTATCTGCAATTATCGGATTTTGTTAAGCACAGAGTATTCGACAGGTACAGTGTTAATGATTTGAAGAATAGCTAAGCAAGCCCCTATTCTGTTGCTCATTGTTTAAAAACAATTAGAGCCCAGCCTTATCATACTTAGCTATAATATGACTCAGATCAGCAGAATAAATAGCTCTGCACCTTTTCTCCCTGTGTAGCAAATCTAATGCATTGCTTTCTATTTTGCAAATGATGGGCTCTTTACTGGAAAACCTTTTGCTAAGGAATAAGTAAGATATAAACAGTTTTCTAACAAGTAGGGGTGTGATACCTACCTATCATGGCTGTATTCCTGCCTGTTGGAAAAATAATCTATTGATAGGAAAAAGAGAACACAATCTGTCTAACTGTCACTAGAAATATCAATGTCTTTTAATTAGCCCTCAGCAATCGTAAGCTATCGTGGTGTGTATTGTGTGTCGATAAAGCTGTGAGGGGAAAAGACTGCACTAATAACTAGCTCTGAGCTCAGAATTGCAGCATGTTCAGTGAAGCTTCTGGATGTTGACACTTTCCAAGAACAACAGGTCCCCTGGCAGAAGGAAAGAGGTGAGTTTGGGTGTAACTGGATCATGGCAAAGGACTTAACCTTTGTATTTGTAATTGCACCATATTTGCAATATATTATTTATTGTAAATGTATACATTATATACTATAAAATTAAAAATGAAAACATTGGTAATTCAAATACTTTCTTTAAGAAAAACAGCTAAAAACTTTTTATTCTAGAGCATATAGAGCTACTAGATGAATATAAAATTGTTTTGGAAAACAAAAACTCCACATGGCATTCTTCTCTTACAATGGGACATTCAATACTATTATTGATCAATCAAATTTAAAATACTTCTACATTTAAAATTACATCATCACCATTAATTCTGATAGTGACAGCTAAGTTTTGTTTTTCACTGAAGCAGCCTGGTTATAAATCACAGTGGAAGAACAATGTATGTATCCTGAAAACGTCCTTTTCCTGTATCTGCAGTCCATCAGTCCCAATTACCCTGCTCTTTTTCCACTGTCTGATTAACAGGAGCTGCAGGGAATGGTATTAAAAGTGAGCAGTTTGGCTACTTCTCCCCTTCAGTGTCTTGGTGTCTGTACTGCTGTTATCTACTAACAGAGAATATTGTAGAGGAAAATGGCTGGAGGATCCTACAAGGTAGGACATGGGTATGCCCACGAAGACCTGTTACTGGTGCCCACAGCTGAGAAAAAGAACTCCTATTGGCTCACATTTCACTTGGCAGTAGACTTTAGGCAGCTGAAGTTGCCCTGCCTAGCCACCAAAATGCCTATCATGGAGACGTGTTGGCAGGGCCATCGGTGCCCCTCGAGGGAACCTGCCTGGGGCATTCAGCCCCTTCCTGGGCTCCCACCCCACAGTGCCCAGGCAGGCTGTTGTGATTTAGGAATGATTCTCCTCAATTTAATGCTCTCACTGAGACCTTCCAAACCATATGCCACTCACTCGCTCCCCTGGCCCTGTTGCAGGCTGGAGAGGGGAATTGGGAGCACAAAAGGTAAAGATCAGATAAGAAAAATTTACTGGAAATAGCAATGAGATAAGAAAAGGAACAGTAACAGCAACAATATTAATAACAAATGTGTAGAAAAGAAAGTGATTCACATGCAATATGTTCACCTCAGAGCCCGCACAAACTGCAGCCACCCCACCCCGACCACTCCCTCTGGCTTGTGAAGGGCACCACCTCACCACCCCACCACCCCAGCTTACTTGCTTACCCAGCCAGAAGGAACCCCTTCTCCCTGGAAAAGACCTCCTTCCCCCCATCCTTGGCAGTGATGTGAGGTGGTATAGAACAGCCTCCAGGTCCTGGCCATGTCTCCTCCTGGCTGCTGCAGACATTAGCCCTGTCCTGGCCAGAACCAGGACACAGGGCGAGCAGGGCTGGGCTGGGGCTGCCGCCTGGCACCCAGCTTACTGTGGAACTGGCCTGAGGGCAAGTGGGATACACAAGGGAGCATGCCAGGGTCGGTCTGATGTTGAACACTCGTAGAGCAGGCTCTTCTTTCTTCAAATAGAAACACAAAAGGGAACCAGAGCAAGGCTTCATGACAAAGGAGAACAAGACAAAATCCAAGGGTGATGATGGTCACCCTTACTAAGCACAGTGCAGTCCCGCAGCACCTCACCACGGTGAGCAGAGTGCTAATAGCAGGTCCATGGATAATCACAGTTAAAGCAAACCCACAAACCAGGTCCACTCAGGAGACACAACCAGAGACAAAACTGCAATGTGGTCCAGGATCTATCCAGGAGTCAGATCTAGCCATGCCCAAACACAGTTACAGCACAGCTCAAGGAAGGAATGAAGAACAAGGCTTGAGTTTAGGTGGAGCTCCTTGGCCCATGAGCAGGGGATGCAGGTGAAGGTTCAGGCCAGGCTGGACAGGGACATTAAGGACAATTTGTGTATTCAGAGTCCTGACAAACAAACTGTTCTAAAATATTAGGAAAAAAAATATATAATTTGTTATGAAAGATTGCTGTTTGATAATTATTATAATACTATATGTATCTCCACTTTAATAAATTAAAATACTTCAGCATCAAGAAGTTATAAAAAGAGTTGATCTGAAGAATTTTGTTTTCTAGATTTTTTTAAATGGTGTTTATGAAGTTGAATAATTTCCCTAAACGGACACCAAACAAAGTGTGAATTTTAATATAATGGGATTTTGTTCTGAAATCCTGTATTCAAGGTAGAAAGGAAGAAAGATCCAAGCTTCTTGTGCTTCAAGCAAGAGTGATGAATGCTGTGTTGGAAATTCAGACAAGGCCACTGCAATTCTTTGTGAGCCAAAGCCATTTTTTGACAATTAACAGCAAAGGCCACAACAAATTGATGATCTTGTGGGAATGGTAATCAGGAACACAATCTGGTCCCAGAATAATGCTGTGCCTCCTGTGATGGGTTGGATAAACCCCCAAAACTTAGATTAAGGCCTTAGTTTAGTTAGGCCTGAAACCAAATTTAGTAGGCCCCAGTCTTTTGGGCCATGGGGCACTCCGTAGATTCAGAGGGGCAAGTGCCACCTGACTTAAGCAACCAAAGAGGTATTTCATATCATCTGACGTCAAGTCGAGTATAAATCTAGTGGGGGAGGTATCCTCGCTCTCTTGCCCTCCCTCTCTCCATGCGGTGTGGTGGTGTGAGGGACTCCCTGTTGCTGCTCCCAGAGCGATAGGCCTGGCCGCTTCCCTGCCGAGATGCCCACAGCAGTTCTGGTCTCTGGGAAGNAAGGAACCCCTTCTCCCTGGAAAAGACCTCCTTCCCCCCATCCTTGGCAGTGATGTGAGGTGGTATAGAACAGCCTCCAGGTCCTGGCCATGTCTCCTCCTGGCTGCTGCAGACATTAGCCCTGTCCTGGCCAGAACCAGGACACAGGGCGAGCAGGGCTGGGCTGGGGCTGCCGCCTGGCACCCAGCTTACTGTGGAACTGGCCTGAGGGCAAGTGGGATACACAAGGGAGCATGCCAGGGTCGGTCTGATGCTGAACACTCGTAGAGCAGGCTCTTCTTTCTTCAAATAGAAACACAAAAGGGAACCAGAGCAAGGCTTCATGACAAAGGAGAACAAGACAAAATCCAAGGGTGATGATGGTCACCCTTACTAAGCACAGTGCAGTCCCGCAGCACCTCACCACGGTGAGCAGAGTGCTAATAGCAGGTCCATGGATAATCACAGTTAAAGCAAACCCACAAACCAGGTCCACTCAGGAGACACAACCAGAGACAAAACTGCAATGTGGTCCAGGATCTATCCAGGAGTCAGATCTAGCCATGCCCAAACACAGTTACAGCACAGCTCAAGGAAGGAATGAAGAACAAGGCTTGAGTTTAGGTGGAGCTCCTTGGCCCATGAGCAGGGGATGCAGGTGAAGGTTCAGGCCAGGCTGGACAGGGACATTAAGGACAATTTGTGTATTCAGAGTCCTGACAAACAAACTGTTCTAAAATATTAGGAAAAAAAATATATAATTTGTTATGAAAGATTGCTGTTTGATAATTATTATAATACTATATGTATCTCCACTTTAATAAATTAAAATACTTCAGCATCAAGAAGTTATAAAAAGAGTTGATCTGAAGAATTTTGTTTTCTAGATTTTTTTAAATGGTGTTTATGAAGTTGAATAATTTCCCTAAACGGACACCAAACAAAGTGTGAATTTTAATATAATGGGATTTTGTTCTGAAATCCTGTATTCAAGGTAGAAAGGAAGAAAGATCCAAGCTTCTTGTGCTTCAAGCAAGAGTGATGAATGCTGTGTTGGAAATTCAGACAAGGCCACTGCAATTCTTTGTGAGCCAAAGCCATTTTTTGACAATTAACAGCAAAGGCCACAACAAATTGATGATCTTGTGGGAATGGTAATCAGGAACACAATCTGGTCCCAGAATAATGCTGTGCCTCCTGTGATGGGTTGGATAAACCCCCAAAACTTAGATTAAGGCCTTAGTTTAGTTAGGCCTGAAACCAAATTTAGTAGGCCCCAGTCTTTTGGGCCATGGGGCACTCCGTAGATTCAGAGGGGCAAGTGCCACCTGACTTAAGCAACCAAAGAGGTATTTCATATCATCTGACGTCAAGTCGAGTATAAATCTAGTGGGGGAGGTATCCTCGCTCTCTTGCCCTCCCTCTCTCCATGCGGTGTGGTGGTGTGAGGGACTCCCTGTTGCTGCTCCCAGAGCGATAGGCCTGGCCGCTTCCCTGCCGAGATGCCCACAGCAGTTCTGGTCTCTGGGAAGTAAATACTTTTGTTTGATATTACTTTGCTGGGTGCTCTTTCAGAGAAACGTGTTTAGTTTTGTTTCCGTGTGGGTTTTGGGTGGTGAAATCTGTGTGTTATTGGGGTGGATAGCTCTGGATGAAGTTATTGTTGTTTTTTCTTATATTTGTACGTATATGTATTGCAACTTTCCTGTAAATACATGTATATAGTTCTTTCCAGTTTCATTTTTTTTTTCCCCTTCCCTCCTTTCACTGGGACTGCGCGGGTCTTGGGGAGGTTTGGCATTTTGCCAAGGTCGAACCCACGACACTCCTTTAGTCTTTGTCTTCCTTGTGCCTCTCCACTGAAGGAAAATCATGAAATTGATAGAGCTGGGCTATCATTTTAGGTCACTGATGGAAATAACAGAAGATACAAAACAGTTTAACAGAAAGCCACTACTTCAATAAAAATAATTTGACAATCTCTTTTTCAGAGCAAGGTAAAATTTCCCTGTAGCTAGAAAGAATAATCAGCCAAATATTGTTGAGAAGCTTTGGGAGGCCCCAGATGGATGGGCTGCCCCAAATAGGATGAATAGGATGTGATGAGTAGGAGCACTACTCAGGAAATTTAAAATTATGGTGTTTTTGCAGAATTTCACAGAAACTGATACAGTGTCGGAGAAAAGTCTGGTAGCTCAGCGATCACAGGCCAGCCCTGGAATTCAAATATACTTCTACTGGTTCAACATTTTACCCATACAGATTTCCCTCATTCAGGTTGTAGCTTTGCATAGTTGACCCTGAAGACAATGAACAGAGACAGAACTTCAGACTACCCCTGACCAAACATAAATAAAATGGCAAGTGAGAACTCTTGATGTGGCATTAGGAGGTATGTGAAGAAATGTGTAGTTCAAGCAGTAGTTGCCTTTCCTCCCATTAAGTAGCTGATAAAAACACAGATGTCTGTCATGCTATAGTCCTTTAGGCAGTATAACAGTTCAGGAAGAGTTAGAAACTTACTCCTCCTTGTTTAAAAGGCCCAAGCATACATGAGGCCTCTTTAGTTTCCTCAAAACTCTAAGAATTGATAAGAACAAAACTTTTTTAAAGAGAAAAACGTTAATGTCCATTTTTGACAGTGATCTGATTTAGTGTGCTTGGTGTTCCTGCACTTTGGAATTGGACATCTACATTTCTGATAAAGTTTTTATTTTTTCCCCATGTGATACTGTTTACAAAAGTCAGTGAGAATTTAGAACTCACCTGTGTAGCCTGAACCATCAAAATCTGCTTTAACCAAAGAGTGTACACTGACTTTCCAATCTTTTTTTTAGTTTAATGCTTCATGACTGAATATTTCTGTACATAAAAAATTAAAAATTATCATAATTTTCTTCTTTCCTCTTCGTACCTAGGAGGCTCAGGTGGTGCTCAGCACAGGGGCTGACAATTACCACTCTGTTCGTGCCCCAGGGTGCTGGGTTACACACTTGTTTTTTTTGTGGGTAAAAGGGACTTTTTTCCTCTGTACCCTTGTACTGATTGTGATTTTTTTTTATTTTTACTAAATTATAATTCTGATTTATAATCTTTTTGTGAATTGGATTC